>CM068374.1:29583591-29636013 GCA_034769895.1 Magicicada septendecula
TCCTCCTCCTCCTCCTCCTTCTTCTTCTTCTTCTTCTTCTTCTTCTTCTTCTTCTTCTTCTTCTTCTTCTTCTTTTCCTTTCATTGTGGAGTAGATGTAAACATTTTTTCCGATTATATAAAACGTATACACATTTTTATTATTTACAGACATTTTAAGTTGAATTAGAAATCAGACCATTGTTTTCTGAGTCTACCGACATTACGACTACTCTGTAGATTGGTGCTTTCCAAAGTACGGTTTCAGGGGGGTCCGCAGACAGTTTTAAGAAAACTTAGAATATATCGTAATATTCTCCGATTTTTTATGCTCTAAAATCTAAATTTTAAAATCTGAAAACAATTTGTAGAAGATTCCAGTATTTTTGTTTTGGGTTCAAACTAATTGTAATTGTAAAAGTAATTTCAAACTAATGGCTTTAATAATGTCTTTAAATCATGCCGTGTAGTAGATCTGTTTGTCAGCCGAACTGACTAGATCTCTCTCTTACACTAAAAAAAGAAGATTCATTTGCAGAACTTTCAACTGACAGTTCATTAAAATTACAGTTTTCGCAATTACAGCTAGATGACTTCTGATTATACGTAATCACTGACTCTGCTGAACTCGCAAAGAAAGCTTAGAAGCGTTTAACTGTGTTTCCATTTACTTATTTGTGTGAAACTGCGTTCTTTCTCCCTGCTCACGTACTTGAAGTCAAAGTTATGAAATAAACTTGATGTCGAGAGTGACATAATATTGAAATTATCAGACATTAAACCCAATATCGCAGAGCTAATTGTTCAAAAGCATCTTCATTGTTCACATTAAACTATATTTTATATCATTAATATTATAATTTATCAAGTTAAGAGAATTTCTATTCCAATACATTTACCGAACAGCGCTACGTCTTCGCCCAACAGTTGAGCTTCTCGCCCTGTAAACACCTTTCTCCCCAAAGTGATTTTTTCAAGTTTTACATTACAAGTATGTGCATTTCATGAAAAAATAGTGTTATTGTGGTAAGTTCTTTAATTTATTTTTACTAAAATATTTTCCTGTTTAATCATTGTTTTGTTTAAAGTTTTGTTAGTTTTAACGTGCCTGTGCATGATGGAAAATTGTTGATGACCTACTCCTAATGTGAAAAATTTTCACAAATTTATATGAAAAATACTGCAAAGCGTTTTTTGATTCGGCGTTCCATGTCGCTAAATATAAGCGCAAGGGTACTATAAAGCGACAGTTA
The DNA here is from genome assembly GCA_034769895.1 of Magicicada septendecula. NCBI lineage: Eukaryota > Metazoa > Arthropoda > Insecta > Hemiptera > Cicadidae > Magicicada > Magicicada septendecula. The sequence continues at coordinate 29,584,823 of CM068374.1, forward strand.
ATGTTTGTAACGTCCAGCTCCGCACCTTTATATTTTCCATTGATGGGGTGGGGAGGGGTGCGCCCATCGAACTGGTCCTAAGTTATGTATGCGCCATCATTAATTCAAAGGTTGCCTATTACTGCTGTAGAGCATAAAAATATACGGCCTTTGATATAGAGTCCTTTTCCACGTGAAGAACATGTTCTCTTGGTCTATTTTTATTATATATTCGTCAACGTTTTTTCTTTCAACCAACGACGGCTAGCTCCGTGTATCCTCATTGCCAAACATATCTACTCGAGAGGAGCATCTTTTGGCTATTTTAAAAGCTTCATTTCTGCCTCGGTGATTTTATTTAGATGCACCTTTCGTAGAGTCCATGGTACTGCGCCATACACCAGAGTAGATACCGCCATAACCTGATTGTAATTAATTTTGATTTTTTTTCCTGTAACTTTAAACTAAGGTGTGTGTAATTAGTAATGTACACAGATCTAAATAAATTTATGTTCGCGGATGACCAAGCTATATTGGCCACTTCAGAAGACGATCTCCAGCTAGCAATATACATCTTACATAAAACAGAAAAAGAATATAACTGTAACATGTCTGAACCAAAAACAAAAGTAATGGCCTTTATACGAGACGAACCGGTTCGGACCAAAATATGCACAGACAACACATGCATAGAACAAGTAAGACATTTCAGCTATCTTGGATGTGACATTACTTATGATCAAGATAGAGATATAGAAAACAGAGCGACGAATTTCACAAGAATGTGTGGACCGATTTTGAGAACGTTGGGAAATAAATGTAGAAAAGAAACCCAAATAAAATTGTTTGCAACAATGACAATACCTACACTAATGTATCCTTCTGAAACATGGGTCATAAAGAAAAAAGATGAACAGAAGATACAAACAGTGGAAATAAAAATTTCTGAGATCAGTTAAAAGGTATAAGACGAGATCATATAAGAAATGAGAAGATACAAAGTGATTTAGATATTTTTGCAGTTAATGAAAGGATTAAAGAATACAGAAGAAAATGTATTAAACACATCAATATAATGGAAGAAAGTAGAATACCGAAGATAGCGAAAAATTACAACCCTAGAGGCAGATTAAAAGTTGGTAGACCTAAGAAAAGGTAGGCTGTGAATAGGAACAGGCCGCTAAAGCCTAAAACTGTTAAGAAGATGATGATGACATGTAACCCTAATGTTGCCCTATGTAACAGGTGGTTGGCAACAAGTATAGTTATTGATTTGAACTCTGCTCTGTCACATTGGGATTCTATACACCGAACGTCTTCCGTCATAGCACGCCACGGCAGCGGAATTCGTTCGACAATTATCACAAAATTCGTTTCTTTGTTCTACAGAGTGAACTTACTGCTTGCAGATCGTGATCATTGTACACACATCGTAAGCAATATATGGTGTGTTTACGTACCAACGGTCCTTTACGCGTGTTCTACAGGTGAAAATAAAGTAACACTTTACATAATAAACATGAGCTTGGAAACTCTTTGCTTTCTACCAACGATGTCTCAAAGATTAAAATTATTAAAGATCTATTATTTAACCTGTAAATATTCTTGTAACTAACGATTTATCTGGTGTTCAGTTGTTTATTTCCACTGTTTAACCGCGACGATCCATGCAACTTTGTAACAATATTATACCTCATTATTGGTTTAGGCATTTCCCTATTGCATCTTCAAGAGTCTTGATACTCTTGATAATATTAGAGTACATTGGGATTCTATACACGGAACGTCTGCCGTCATAGCACGCCACGGCAGCGGAATTTGTTCGATAATTCCCACAAAATTCGTTTCTTTTGTTCTACAAAGTGAACTTACTACTTTCAGGTACCTGATCGTTCTACACAGATCGTAAGCAGTGTAAGATGTGTTTTACGTACCAACGGAATACCTTTACACGTGTTCTACTACAGGTGAAAATAAAGAAACACTTTACATAATAAATATAAGCTTGGGAACTCTTTGTTTTCTACCTACAATGTCTCAAAGATTAACTATTTAAATTATTAAAGATTAATTATTTAAACTGTAATTATTCTTCTTATAACTAACGATTTATCTGGTGTTCAGTTGTTTATTTCCACTGTTTAACCGCGACGATCCATGCAACCTTGTCGTAACAATATTATACCTCATCATTGCTTTAGGCATTTTTCTATTGCATCTTCAAGAGTCTTGATCGTTGTGAAGATTAACTAGTTATAAGTATAATACTGCTGACTCGGAAGACTAACATTTTTATTGGTAAGAATGTAAAAGATGTTCTTCTTTTCCTTTAAATTTCAGAGAGCCTGTTTTAGTTAGTCTCTCGTTACCCATCGTTAATATAGCGTTTGTTTGTTTTTATTGCTTCATATAATATTTTGTTTTATTCTTGATGTTGCTTTTATTATTATTTCATACTTTAATGAAAAATAAAGTAACAATCATGCATTACTTTAGTTTATTGTTGTTTAGTTTGTTGGAACTGTCATTCAAGTGAACTTGTTTTTTGTGAATTGAAGGTATATAATTGTTAATATACACAGATCTAAACCAAATATCTCTGCCGTACGTAACAGGTGGTTGGCAACAAAGTACAGTTATTGATTTGAACTCTGCTCCGTCACATTGGGATTCTATACACCGAACGTCTGCCGTCATAGCACGCCACGCAGCGGAATTTGTTTGATAATTCCCACAAAATTCGTTTTTTTTTTTTTGTTCTACAAAGTGAAGTGACTACTTGCATGTACGTGATCGTTCTACACAGATCGTAAGCAGTGCATGGTGTGTTTTACGTACCAACGGAATACCTTTACACGTGTTCTACAGGTGGAAATAAAGTAACACTTTACATAATAAACATACGCTTGGAAACTCTTTATTTTCTAGCTACGATGTCTCAAAGATTAACTACTTAAATTATTAAAGATCTATTATTTAAACTGGAATTATTCTTGTATCTAACAATTTATCTGGTGTTCTGGTTTTTTATTTCCACTGTTTAACCGCGACTATCCACGCAACATTGTCGTAACAACATTATACCTCATCATTGCTTTAAAGGCCACGATTTAACAATAAACACAATGGTGAGAGACTTTTTACGCTACTATGTATTCTCGGTCCTCTTCACAGTGTAGAATCTTGGACTTTGACTGAAGCCACAACTAAAAAATTTGAATCTTTCGAAACGTGGCTTTACCGTACAATACTAAGCGTTTCATGGACAGCACATGTAACCAATGTTGAAGTTCTTAGAAAGATGAAGAAAGAAAGGGAAGGTATTAACACAGTAAAGATAAGAAAGCTTCTGGGACATCTCATGAGAAATGAACAGAGATTTTACTTGTTGCAGTCCAATACTACAGGGAATACTAAAGGGGATATCTTTACAAGTGTTCTATAAGTAACAATAAAGTAACACTTTACATAATAAACATGAGCTTGGAAACTCTTTGTTTTCTAGCCACGATGTCTCAGAATTAAACTACACCCAAAGTTTAACTTGAAACCACAATTTTATAATCAAATTGCGCACACTACATTAATTTTATTACAAAAACGGATTATCAGGTATTTTAAATTAACAGTGGAGTAGGTATTTCTTCTTCTTCTTCTTCTTCTTCTTCTTCTTCTTCTTCTTCTTCTTCTTCTTCTTCTTCTTCTTCTTCTTCTTCTCCTTCTCCTCCCATCCTCCTCCTTCTTCTAATTCTTTTCCATAAACAACATCTTCTTTATATTCTATTTCTTCTTCTTCTTCTTCTTCTTCTTCTTCTTCTTCTTCTTCTTCTTCTTCTTCTTCTTCTTCTTCTTCTTCTTCTTCTTCTTCTTCTTCCTCCTCCTCGTCATCTTCTTTCTCAGATCGTACGTGAAGGAAGATCTGAAGGAAATTGGAGTATGAACTGGAGAGGAGTGGCCAAGGAAGGAACGGGCAGAATGGAAGAGGATTGTTGAGCAGAAAAAAGCCCACAATGGGCTGTGACTACAAATAGAAGAAGAGAGGAGAAAAATAAAATAAAAATGTAATCAAATACAGTATAGCTGTAATTTAGACTGGTGTTACGTATGAGCTACAAAACCCAAATATTTCTCGGCGAAAGCTTACAATCACCGAGGGATTTGTAAGCAGATATTTACAAACCGCCAGGTGGCGACAAGGAGGTATTTTCGCCAATAAATAACGATGAATTTTACTCGTCTAAAAGTGTGCACAAATTCAAGCTAAAATTGGAAACTTTGTATTAACACCATTTTCTATAACTTTCCGATATAACGGGCAGTGTATTTGACGTAAAGCCAATATCGCGGCTATAAAAACATTTTCAGGGATCGGTTCAGCGTACGCGACTTGAAATATTTTGCACAATAATATTTTAATCCTGGAACAAGTTAGCAATTTTGAATACCTCGGCTACAGTGTCTTATAATGCAAGCAACAATGTTGTGAATAAGTTGCATAAGTTCAACCTTATGTGTGGGGCGAACCCTTAAGTCAGCAAGTAAAGGAACACGCCTAAATTCTACAAGGTGATAGCTCTTCCCACACTTCTATATTGGTGTGAGAATTCGACTTTACCGAAAGGCCAGGCCAGTCGCATCCAAGCGGCTGAAATGAGACTTCTCAGGCACGTGGCAGAGTAAACTCTCCATGATCATAGAAGAAACACAAATATACGGCAGGAACTGAATATTACGAGTATACTCGACAGGATTGTCCAGTATCGGCTGAATTGCTGTCAACATCTTTGCCGAATGGATTACTGCCGCATCACCAAACGACTATGGAACTATAAGCCGAGGGGACGGAGAGGTGTGAGACGTCCGAGGAAGCTCTGGAGTGACCAGCTGTAATCTTTGCCTATTTGAGACCGGAACAAATCATCCTCGGTTTAATCCTTGCAGATGATGATGATGATAATGACGACGACGACGACGGTGGTGGTGGTGGTGATGATGATGATAAATATTTTAAGCTGCGGATTCAGAAATATCTATTAGAAGCTACGAGATCAGAGAAATAACGCGCGGTTTCCGTGCAGAAAGGTCTTCAATTGATAACGTGTTTCGCTTGCAACAGCGTTGTGATAAGGCTGTCAGCCGTTAAATGATTGTTGAAGATTTATTGGTTTGCGTAAAGCTTATTATATTGTAACATTATCAAAGCGCTGACCAGTCATCCGACTGTGGGGTGTTCTCGCTGCTTACATTACAGAAGAACTTAACTGAGCAATGTGTCAAGTTGGGAATAATGTGTCCCAGTACCTTCCAGTAACAGACGGTTCAAGGCAATGTGGTTTAATGGCAAATTATTGCATTTACGAATTCTCCATTTTCTAAATAACATTTGGATGGAAAACAAAATTCCGATAGAATGGAGGCGGGCAAAACTGATTTCGTTCGCAAGCAAACAAAAGCTTGCAGAGATATACGTCATTTACTGAGATTGCCAAAGGCTGCGTTAATATAAATTTTGAATAAAGTGAAGAAAGTCTGGGGTCGAGGTAACTTTGGAGATGTAGCACCTTTGCTGTGCGTTGACTGGGTAGTGGTTCTCACAAGACCCAGTGTTGGAGGAAACGATGGTGCCCCCTAGCCAAGACCGTACTCCGTGGTGAAGAGCCACATCCTACAGGAGGTGACCCTTTTTTCGCAGACCTGCAGCAGCAGCAGCAGCAACCAGTACCAAGTTAAGGCGCAAAAAAATGGATTCTAAAACGGCTTATCTTAGGAATATTGCAGGCGTGAATCTGGCTGATTCGAAGGCAAAACGAGGAGGGGGACATCAGAGCCATGGAAAAGGCAATCCCCCTTCGACAAGGAAGTCAGAATTACATCCCGTCCCTCCATACAGAGGTTGTGGGGATAGGGCCAGTAACCCACTCACGTAAAAAACATCTTACTTGCAGGATCCAAAAAAAAGCCTCGGAAATGGTGTTAATGGGAAAATGAGTTCAGCAAAGAGATCACGATTATGCAAACGGATGGCGGTGACAGGCTGCTAGAAATAGAACATAGACCTATGTGAAAGAGAGATGTAGGACGGCCGAGAGCGAAGTGGGTTCCGGAACAGGTTCAGGATGAGTCTAATCCTTGAGGTTGATGATGATGATGATGATGATGATGATGATGATGATGATGATGATGATGATGATGATGATGATGATGATGATGAATAAAGTATGTGCTTTAGAGCACTTGTTTTTTCTTCTCCTTCTTCTCCTTCTTCTTCTTCTTCTTCTTCTTCTTCTTCTTCTTCTTCTTCTTCTTCTTCTTCTTCTTCTCCTCCTCTTCAAGGATTAGGTATAATCCTGCTATAAACCTGTTCCATCTTATTCTCGGCCGATCCACGTCTCTTCTACCAATGGCTTTATAGTTCAGGGCCGCTTTCGGCAATCGATCGTCTGTTATCGTTTCCAAATGATCCCACCGTGTCTTCTGTAAATTGAAATAATTTCATTTATTTCCTTTACTTTGAGTTCTACTCTGATATCTTCCGTCCTTATTCTATCTTGCAATATCAAGTTTAAAGTACTTCGAAGAAACTGCATTTAGCACTCTGAATCTTGCCTCATTCCTCTTTTGTTATGACGCCGTTATGTCAATTTTCTTATAGAATTTAATCCTTCTGCTGTGCCGTGTTTTATTTCTAAGGTTTCTATGAATCGTACCACAAATATTCCTAAATTTATTTATCTTCTCTTTTATATCATTGTCAGACTCATAGCTTACTGCACATCTGAGATATTTAAAACGGATCGCTTGTTCTAAAGTGATGTTGCTTATAACTATCTTAGTCCTCATTAGATATTACAAATTACCAAGAAATGTACGTCAGCACAGAACAAACGATACTATAATGGTACTCACGGCTATTTTTTTTTTTTTTATTCAGACGCCTGCAGAAAAAAAGCAAAACAAAATTAATTAAAAAAGTCCAGTCAACCGAAAAATGATTCTACAAAATTCAATACAAATATACAAGGAAAATGTAGTCATACCTACGATGGAAATGTATCAAATTTTCGATGAATTGATTGTACACGCGCACCAATAGCAAAATTAATTAACAAAATATTTAACAGGAAAAAACATTTTAATATAAATGAATGAATAAATGCTTCGCAAAAAACAACTATACACAGCATGAACCAATTATGTGGCACGTTTAGTTTTACATACATACATCCTTGGCTCTACTGCCCACATCGAGCCTTGGCCTCCACAAGAAATTGCCTCCACTTATTCCTGTCCTCAGCCATCCGCCACCAATTCACTGCACCCAGCTTCCTCGCATCACTGCCGACCTGATCCAAGCATCTGTTCTTCGGTTTTCCAATCTTCCTTTTTCCTATTGCCTTGTGTTTCATAATTCTTTTTCCCGTACGTTCGTCATCCATTCTCTGAACGTGTCCCGCCCATCTTAGTCTATTAATTTTGGCAAATCGGACAACTCTAATGTCATTGTACTTAGCATATAATTCATCACTATTTCCCTTTCTCCAGACTCCGTCCTGTTGAATTGGCCCATAAATCAGCACTCAGAGCCATATGTCAATACGGGCCTTACCAATGTCTTATAAAGAGTGGCCTTAGTTTCTGTGGTTAATAGTCTTGATTTAAAATGTTTATTTAGCCCGTAATAGCTTCTATTAGTAGCCAGAATTCTTCTTTCAATTTCTTTTGTGCAGTTATTCTCAGTATCGACATATGTCCCCAGATGTACGAAGCCTTTTACTCTTTCAAAATTATAGCCATATATTAGTAGATTTGAAATATTATCATTATTCCTTCACATTTAGTTTTGGAACGTCTAATAAGAAGACGAGGGTTAAGGCCTGCCTTCACAGAGAATTCCCAGTACATTCCAAAATTTGCGGATATTTGCGGATAAAATTTTAGAAAACATGTATCATTATAATTTTATATGTTGTGATAAGAGTTTTGACACACACTCTCTCTCTCTCTCTCTCTCTCTCTCTCTCTCTCTCTCTCTCTCTCTCTCTCTCTCTCTCTCTCTCTCTCTCTCTCTCCAGTTTGCAGTATGGTGGGCAGTTCATACCGTCTGTCTCATGTAGTGTATAGAATTCTATACTAGTGAAGCACCTATCTAAAGCTACTGATACAAATGATATCTTTAAGTAGATCTTTAATGAGGTGGTTTCGCCTTGCCTTGTATATCAGTGTAAAGTCCCTACACTCTTCTTTCAGCTTAATATACTTTGGACAATGTATTTTTACCCGTATCAATTTTTACTTCCATGTTCCGTAAGGAAATGGAAGTATGGTGATCGCAAAAAAAATCGTGTTCGAGATAAGGACTGATTCTACTTGTACTACCCTCAGAACATGAAGCAAAGTCATTTTCCGAAAAGTTTCTGCGCGCGCGCGTGTGTGTGTGATTTTGTCTAAGGCGAACGATAATTGCCGCAAATTCAAACAGAATCAAGTAATTTTTTGCATATGTGCCTCCGTTGTAGAGGACTCAAGGCCAATTGATTTTGGTGAAGATCGGTCAGGGAGAAGGGGTAGTTTACCAGCAACGTTTTATGTTTTAACAACAGTAAACTACTTAAATTTGATAAATAAAGTATCCTGAAAAGAAGGTCATAATAATCCACTGTAGAAAGGTAGACGAAATATCTATAAATAAAAAGGGTAGTTGAAGGGGGGGGTAATTTTCTATAAATGAAAATGATAGTTGAAGGGGGAGGGGATAATTTTTTTTATGTGTACTACGTTATCGGCAACAAAGAAGTAGTTTGTTGTTAAAATTCCTTCCCGGACTGTTTGGCCGTGGTCCAATGTTTTCTGCAAAACCAGACGTTTCGGCAGTGCCATCGACTGCCATCATCAGTGAAAATCGAGTGCGATAACGTTAGGTGGTGTACGTTAGTGACCACAGTACTGTGGTTAAGGCTGAAGAAATAAGTAGTTTCTATGGAAATATTTCATTTCGAAAATGATTTTAAATACAAATCTTAGAACATGGAAGTCATGTATGGTTCTCCATACCAATTATTATTATTTTTTTTTTTTTTTTGCTATTGAACGGGGAATACTTAGTTGTAAATTGTGGGCTTGTTTGTAACATTGTGGCTAGGGGTTTACTGTATAAATAGGGATGGATCAATGCTTTGTGCTCTGTCTGAGGATTCGTCTGTGCAGTAGCGTTGCTTTCAACAGAAAGAAAACGGTGTTTGTTGAGCCGAAAACAACAGACAGATACTGTAAGGAGCAACAAGAAAGGTGTGAAGCAATTGGGAAGGAATGTGTTGAACACGAGGACTAGGTGCGTCACGTAGCCGCCGCGACGCCTTGTACGTGTTTGACGGAATCACGTACATACTCCAATGTAGCGTACAGACTTAGCGTCGTCTTTGTTTGTACCCAAAGCAACCGTGAATACACAATGAGCTTTCTGTGTCATAAGTTCTTCTTCTTGTACTTCTTCTTCTTCTTCTTCTTCTTCTTCTTCTTCTCCTCCGCCCCCTTTTTCTACTTCTTTACTCCCCTCTCAAATACTACTCCCTCTATTCTACCTCCTCCTCCTCCTACTAATCCTCCTCCTTCTCCTCCCCCTCCTCTTGCTCCTTCTCATCATCCTATTCAAACACTTCTTCTTCTTCTTCTTCTTCTTCTTCTTCTTCTTCTTCTTCTATTTTCTATTTAACCTCCACCTTCTTACCCTCACATTGCTCCCCCCTACTCGTCGTCGTCGTCCTTCTTCATCCTCCTCCTCAAACACTTGTTGTTGTTGTTGTTCTTCTTCTTCTCATCATTTTTTTAATCCTCCTCCTTCTTCCCCACCCATTGATCTCCCTTACTCGTCGTCGTCGTCGTCGTCGTCCTCCTCCTCCTCCTCCTCCTCCTCCTCCTCCTCCTCCTACTTCATCTTCATCCACAAAGATTTCTTCTTCTTTTTCTTCTTCTTCTTCTTCTTCTTCTTCTTCATCTTCATCTTCATCTTCATCTTTTTTCTTCTTGTTCTTGTTCTTGCTCTTGTTCTTGTTCTTGTTCTTGTTCCTGTTCCTGTTTCTGTTCCTGTTCCTGTTCCTGTTCCTGTTCCTGTTCCTGTTCCTGTTCCTGTTCCTGTTCCTGTTCTTTTTATTATTATTATTATTATTATTATTATTGTTGTTGTTGTTGTTGTTGTTGTTGTTGTTGTTATTATTATCCTCCTTACTATATACTTCAGTTGTGACGAGCCGTCGTTATTGTTCACAGTGCCGAGATGCACAGTGTGCACAGTTTCTGACTCAGAGTCTTCTAAAATAATCAATACCGTTTATCCATGCTAGTCTTGTTAACATTTTATCGTTTAGATTGACTCTCGTAAATTCTCTTATTGGTTGGACTTTCTGACCAGGTTTCCTGAACAGTACTAGCCACGGGATTGGCTTAAAACTGAAAGTCGCAATCAATCATGGCCCGGACAAGTAAATCTCTTCACTACTTGCGTAATAAGTTTTGATAAGGAGATGGATGTAGATGTTAAAAATAAAAATCCTAAGCAATATGCCAATCGTCAATTAAACACTCAAGATCGAAGAGCGACCATATATTGAAAGTAGTAAGCTGGTTAGTGGAACGAGCGGGGCGAGTTCTCAGTTTTTACTGTACCGTTTGGCATTTGTCTGTCTATATGTCTATCTCTCTGTATTTGGGGTATATTTCGCTATAACTTTCGAACGCATTAACCGATTTTCGTAAAACTTGGCTTGCGAGTCCACACTTTTATCTTATAGAGCGTTATTGTTTTTGAGACTTATCCCCCTAAAAAAATAAGGGAGCGAGAAGACAAAATGTGAGGGGTTGAAATTCGTCAAAGAGCGTTTACCACTCAAGAATTGTTACATAAGTCTGCAGGTTTCCATACAAAATCCGAACAGAAGACCGTTGCCGTTTGGACTGAATAAAGAAGAGAGGAACGTCGAAAGAGAATAAAGGAGATGTCACAATATGAATATAGAAAAGCCTACCATTGTAACGTGTCACAATATGAATATAGAAAAGCCTACCATTGTAACGTGTCACAATATTGTGCCCAGTCTAAGAAAGATCGGCGCGTATTCGGCATTTAACGAACACGCTAAAAGAAAAATGCCGTACTGTGTTTAACAGAAATACGCACACAATCTACATGCGGTAGCGTCTACAATACTGTAATGAGGTATTTAAGTGCGCCCGATTGGTGCTGCGCTCTGGTGCTCGCTGCTAATTGCAAGTCCCGTCTCACTGGATCCAGCGCATTTTTGGCTTCTCTAGGCTTTGGCCTAGTTTTAATTATCTTGTGGCCCCTCTTTAGAAAAAAAAAATATATATATTTTTCAAAAAACAAATTTTTTTTTACAAGTCAATACCATACCTAAAGAGGGTTACATTTGGTAGCAGAGCGTGGCTGAGATTAGGGTCAACCCTTGGGTCCTTTGGGTGTGACGGGGCTTGCAAACTCAGGAAGCATTTTGGGGTGAGAATCGAACTTAGAATAATCTCTAAAAGTCCCTATATCTATTAGTACCTATGTCTTGTTAGGTTTAAGGTTTTGTTTAGTATATGTGTGTATACTTGCCCGCCTGTTGGTGTCGTTGAACTGTAGGTTGCCACGCGGTGTGAAATTCTAGGGGGGAAAATTCCTTGGAAACTCGAATTATCGCAGATCTGGGCCTAGGTGGAGATATGGTTCGCGTTTTACCTTGCCCATAATAGGGGAGGCGTTTCATTTATGCGGTATGGCCCGATCGGCAGTCGGTCTCCTCCGAGATACGGGAGCCGAAGTCATTGCAAATTTTTTGAGAATTTGTTGTTGGTCGGTAATTTTGTCATGTTGTGTGTTAGTGTGTGAGTTGCGTTCCTTAGTGTGTAGTGTTGTTGAGAGCTAGTTCAGGTAAGTGGGCTGGGTCCTCGCAACGGTAGGGGGACCCGCGGTCTGCTCGAAGGAAGAGTATAGTACTCGAGTTTTTTCTGATTCCTGTGTTATTATTGTCATTATTTTGTAGGGTGTTAGGTGTTTTGTGGGAATTATGTTTTGTTGATTGTGTGTTGTGAATTGTGCAATTCTGGCGGCGGTATGCTATCATAAATTGCCCCACCCCCTTTCAGGAGTTCTCCAGAAACTTTCGGTGGTAGATGGAATAGATGAGGACGGGTTGCTGGTCTTCTTGGATCTTGTCCTGCAGTTGGCAGATTTCCCGGGTGTGTCCGATGGGGAGGTTTTGTCCCTTATATATCCGTATTGCCGGGGTTCATTGGCAGAGTTGGTCACCAACACTCTGCGTCGGGGCGGCAGTGTCGACGCTTTTCATGGGGAAGTGTTGGATTTCTTCATACCCCATCGACGACGTTCCCAGCTTATGTTAGATTCATTATATCGCCAACAGGCCAACGGAGAGGCATTGGGGGACTTCGTGCAGGACATACGGAAAGCTGCCCGGGTATTAAGATTAGGGTTGCCCGAGACGGAAGTAATACAAGCAATTCTGGAAGGACTGAATCCCCAAGAGAGATCGCGTTTGATATTCGCAGACCGTCCACGTAGTTTCGCGGATCTGTACCGGTTGTGTGTGGTTTCTAATACTGTCCAGGCAGGGGACGAGTTCCGGGGAAGAGCTGCTACGGATGTCCAATACTCCAGTGGTCTGTTAGGAAGAGCTAAAAAGGACAAACATGGCGGTTGGGGAAGAACACAAGAGACTGTCAGAAAAACTGAATATTCCGGAAGTAACGGAGGCTACAAGGGGGGTGACAAGTGAGAAGACGGTAGCAACGGTTACAGCAGAGAAAAGACATAAGTATGAAATTAACAGGGAAAGAAGAAGTTATATTAGTAAACCAACATCGGCAAGTAGGGAGCCTGTAGCAAGGCGTTATTCCTATTCGGAGAAAAAAGAAACTTTGAAGCTTCCAGAGGAATTACCAGTACCTAATAGAGTAGTGGATGAAGAAGGTGAGGAGAAAGAAGAAAAGCGAAGTAACTTCTGTGGATCAATACAAGACGACAAGAACACATCTGTTGATATTGAATTACAGGACTCTGAGAGGACGTCATGGTTGAATCGAGATGCCGCAGAATTTGTTCCGGTATCTCCATCTCGGTTCATGACGGATCCAGATCCGGTAACATCATCATCGCCTACGCCGGGAGATGAGAAGTCACTTGATGGTGGAGCTTTACCATCGTCAGTAGAATTTAATTTAGACATTGCACATGGACCTGGACAGCTGGATTCCAGGTTGGGAAAGGTTGAGGAAGTTGTAGTTGCAGTGAGTGGTGAAGAAGAGGAATCGAAGGAAGAGGCAGAAGAGCGGTCTGCACATGCTGCGCAGGGGAGTATAAGTCTAAGTGTTAGGGAGGCTGCAAGTGTTTCTGAGGTTGCGGATGGACAAGGGGATGTCCATGCTGCAAGTGTGGTAGAAGTAGATGAGGTAGAAGTTGAGGATAAATTGGGTGGCAGCGTTGTGGAGTGTGTGAGTGAGAATGATGTAGTGGGTGAAGATGTGCAGACGCTTTCTGTAAGTAGTGTTGAGGATTCCGAGGAATGGACAGAAGTTTCATGCGGACCAGGTGAGCAACTAGAGGATGAAGATGTGCAGTGTCATGAGATAGATTTGGATTATGGGGACGAAGAAGGGGAAATTGTAGAAGAGAAGAAGGTAGAAGCAGAGGAGTTAGAGGTTGAGGATAATCCAAATCGGGGTAAAAGTAGTCAGGTAAGTTGCCTTGATTCTTTGTTTGTAAGTTGCCTTTGTTTGTAAGAAACAAATCAGTACAGCTCAACACGAGATAGTTTCTCAGAGAGTGGAGTCCAAAAGGAACGAGTACCTAAAGTTCGTCATAAAAAGGTAAGAAGAAGCGGTTAACGGGTAGCGGGTAGATGTTCCCCACAGTCCCCGTGGTGTTCGTCTACTTCAGGGTTGCGCCCCTGCCTCCGCGAGCCTTGGTTTTCTCCACCCATCCTTATTCTCGGAGGGAACCATGTCCTTACCCTTAGTCCTAGCTATTGACCTTTCAATGATCCTTGCCCTTTTCATCTTCCCAATTTTCCTACCCCTCCCCTTAGAAAACAAAATAAAATAAAAAACAAATAAAAATTAGAAAGGAAAAAGAAAAAAAAATTTAGAAAAGGAAAAAAGAAAAATATCAGAAAGGAGTTAGAAAAGAAGTTAGTTGGAAGAGTTGTGACTAGGGTGGTGTTGTTTTCATTTTTCTTTGTTGTAGTTTGTTGTTGATTATTGTAGGGTCGGGGCCATGCCGCATTTCCCCGGTTGATTTCCCTGGTATGTTATTTTTGGATTAAGTGTGGGTTGTTAGACGATGCCGTGCTGAAGTAAACCCCTCCTTGCTAGTTACGCAGTATTTAAAGAGTAAGAGAAGGGATAATGTTCGCGTGCCCTCAATGCTGTTTTCTCTGTCCGGCTAAGCGGGGCCGTCCGTCCTAGTGTAGGGATGTGGGCCAGCCATATGGCAAGGATGGAGAGGCCTTGTTGGTGCATGTGGCTGGTCGGTCCGAGAGGTGGACGAGAGGGGGAAGTACGGTCACTCACATACCAAGGTGGGGATACCTTGTTTGGTCTTCGGACGAGTATGTGAGTGGGACCAGTAGAAGTAGGTGGTGGTCACCAGAGAGGGTGACGTGTTGGGGCGGTCCCGTGGGGTTGGCATGGCGGAGAGGGTCGCATGGGGATGGTAGCAGTTGTGAGGAGTTTTTTGTTCTACTCCTCTGTCTAAGTGTGGGGCAACTATGTTGCCCTTTTGGGGTGGGGGTGTGCCGCGTCTAAGAAAGATCGGCGCGTATTCGGCATTTAACGAACACGCTAAAAGAAAAATGCCGTACTGTATTTAACAGAAATACGCACACAATCTACATGCGGTAGCGTCTACAATACTGTAATGAGGTATTTAAGTGCGCCCTATTGGTGCTGCGCTCTGGTGCTCGCTGCTGATTGCAAGTGAGAAAGCCGGAACTGCGTTTTCTAAAAGCTGTCTTTTGCTGGTCTTTCAACCAAACGCCTCGTAGCATTTCTTCTCCGACAGAAAGGAGTTTTTAATTGCACCATCTTCATCTATGGCAGGATAAACTAATACAGATCTGCGGTAAGTCACGGCAATATGCTTATACACATTAACTTCAAGTTATGCAGAAGGGAATTTGTTTAATAAGTCCAGATATGAATGAAATCAGCTAACCTATCACGCCTCGTGGCAAGTTGTGAAATGTGTAATTTTGAGTAATTTAAATGGAACTTTTATTGGTAATTATAGTAATACTATATTAATTTCAGAAGTCTTAACTAAGGCACTAGAATTGAGAATAATGTAAAGTCAGAATAATATGAAATTTAACTAAACTAAATGTTTTCCAAGATAGGGCCATGTGGCCGTATAACCTGTTGCAGAGTGTGTCAAACTATCATTTTAAGTAGGCCTAAAGCTGTGTTTAATATTATATATGGATTTTGGTGCGTGTGAGGTTTCTGGGGGAATTAGTTTTGGGAACTTATCGCTGATAATATTTTGTATGAATAGGGTCCCTCGCTGCAAGTCGAGGAACAGCTCCATCCTGAACATGAACATCTAGACTCTCTCTCAACTTCATCTGACGGAGGAGAATAGCGAGGACGGGCCACAAACACCCTAACATGTAGACCAGAATACCACAACTTCACACCATGGAATAAATAAGGTGACACCAATCCATATTACTTTTATACAATGAGATGTAACCCACTAGAACCCGTGGACATATAGTCACACTACGTGTCACAATATGAATATAGAAAAGCCTACCATTGTAACGTGTCACAATATGAATATAGAAAAGCCTACCATTGTAACGTGTCACAATATGAATATAGAAAAGCCTACCATTGTAACGTGTCACAATATGAATATAGAAAAGCATACCATTGTAACGTGTCACAATATGAATATAGAAAAGCCTACCATTGTAACGTGTCACAATATGAATATAGAAAAGCCTACCATTGTAACGTGTCACAATATGAATATAGAAAAGCCTACCATTGTAACGTGTCACAATATGAATATAGAAAAGCCTACCATTGTAACGTGTCACAATATGAATATAGAAAACCCTACCATTGTAACGTGTCACAATATGAATATAGAAAAGCCTACCATTGTAACGTGTCACAATATGAATATAGAAAAGCCTACCATTGTAACGTGTCACAATATGAATATAGAAAAGCCTACCATTGTAACGTGTCACAATATGAATATAGAAAAGCCTACCATTGTAACGTGTCACAATATGAATATAGAAAAGCCTACCATTGTAACGTGTCACAATATGAATATAGAAAAGCCTACCATTGTAACGTGTCACAATATGAATATAGAAAAGCCTACCAATGTATGATGTGTTTCTATATGGTGTTCCTAAGAAAATATGTTGAAATAACAAGTGTACGAAACAGACCTTGATTTTAGTATATTCTTAAAAACTTAATATGAGGAAACTACTGAAGTCATTTGTTTTAAAGGGTTTTTATTATACCTCTTGAATTTTTCTTAGAATAGCCAAACACCCAATAAGTTCTTTTCTATACTAGTTCTCTAATTTCATACCATGCTGTTTCCTCTCTCACTACGTTAGTTCACTTAACTTGTAATTTGCAATATTTGAAGTTGTAATAATTGCAATGATTTTAATAATATCTTGATAGAGGTCTGCGTTACCTATTGTTCTTTTTTTCTATACCCCCTACCGATTGTATAAAGTACTGTTCAATTGATAAGCTCATGTTTTTATAATGTACTCTATAATTGCTATAATCTATACTGTTTGTATAAATATCGCATATACATATCACTGTCTACCTCTAGCTTCTACCTATTGTTTCATTGGGCTATATCTCTTATTGTTTCTATTACCTATTGTTTTTTGCTATATGCATTACAGTCGGTATAACCTATTGTTTAATTGATATAAGACAACCTCCTGTAATCGACTTTATTATTGCTATAAAATCTTCTGTTTTTACAGAAAATCGTTTTCATTGCTATGTCCATATTACAGTTTCCATAATCTATTGTTTTTATTGCTGTATAACTTATTTTCGCTAATGCGAATCTCATGTTTTAAATCTACTATTTTTACTGCTATAAACCCGCTCTGTTTTTTCATTTCTGTATATTTAATGTTTGTATAACCTACTGTTTGTATAAACTATTGTTTACCTTCCTATATCCCGTACAGTTTGTATTATTTACTTTTTCATTTCAGTATAATCTAATGTTTGTGTAACCTATTGATCATAACCTATCCTAGACACTAACTAACAAACTCCTGTTTTTATATTCTGCTGTCACATTGCAACAAACTCTTCCATTTGTATAACATGCCGTTTTCATTGCTGTGTACATATTCTCTCCTATGGCACTACAGCCCTTGTTGGGCCCTGGCGTCCTTCAACTCCCCCCTTCTCTTCTGTCGGTAGCCATTCTCCTCCAGGAACGCACTTTCAGTATTTGAAGGTTCCGTGGTGTGGTATTTTTTCAGGAGGTAGGTTACCGGCCTACCGCCCAACTCCCAGCCTGGAGGACCAGGAATTTTTCTGTTAGGGTTCCCTTCCCTTAGCCGATGGGTCCCAGTTTTCTGGCGCAGGGAACCCGCCATTCACCCTCTCTCGTTTGCTACATTACGTACTCAGGGGCTACGCGAGTTTCGTCTTCGACAACGTGAGAGGAGTAGGATTTTGTGGGTAGAGCTGAGTTCCCTTCCGGGAACCTGTGACTCTTTCGTCAGAAACAGTCGGCGTTTCTCAGAGTTTTAGTGTTGTATAGTAATCGGCATCGTATACAACCTCCGAGACCTGTAACCCACCTTTAACCCCCTGTGTACACATTACTGTTTTATATATTCTATTGTTTTGTTGTTTGTATAACGTATTGTTTGTATAACCAATTGTTGTCGCCGCAAACCTGGTTTTGAATCTGCTGCTTTTAGATCTATATATTTTCATTTTGTATACCCTAATGTTTGCATGACCTACAGTTTTCATTGTTATATCCTGTATTATTTGTTTAACATATTGTTTAATTAAGAAAGTTGTGTTAGTGGTTATAATCGCAAACAGAATTAACACTGTTGCAGACCACTATAGAAAAATTATTCCGATTAGCGCTTTCAAGCTTCGCAGCTCATCGTCAGATCGGAAATAACAATCTGTTTCATTACAATCTGATATTTGCGATCTGACGACGAGCTGTGAAGCTTGAAAGCGGTAATCGGAATAATTTTTCTATAGTGGTGTGCAACGGTGTTAATTCTGTTTAACATATTGTTGTCATTACAACATACCTTACTCTATGTATAACTTACCGTATTATTGGCAGCCTGTAATTCGTTGTTTTATACCCCTCCCTCCCATTTGTATAACCTACTGCTTCCGTATTGTACCCCATCAAGCCAATTACCAGACATTACGCCAATCATGTTGTAGTGCGTGGTGTGGACATATTTGCATGTAGATTAGGGTACATTGCTGCGAGAGAAACGTTAATATGTATGTAAATGATATGATTTCGGTGTGTCAGCGTTTTGCTTCTATCCGCCAACACAAGTTTAGGCACACATATACGCAACGGTTTTTAAAAATATATAAACACTTGGTACGTTTCACAGTTTTTATTTAACTCTGAAATAAGTACTCTGTAATAACTTATTTCAGAGTTAAATAAAAACTGTGAAACTTACCAAGTGTTTATATATTTTTAAACCTTCGTATTAATATGTTTCAACGACCCAACGGCGAGTCATCAATTAACATATATACGTGTTTTTATATGTATCCCGTAAAATAATTACGTACCTTCGCGCACGCGCACTGCACACGCGGCTAAGTATCGTTACGCACCATTTCACAGCACCTGAAGTTGTTTCACAAGCCTAAAAACACATAAAACTAACATTTTAACAATGCCCCTTACCAACTAATACATAACGTTCAAAACTGCAATCTATACTTATTCACACAGTGTCTTTATATGTTATCATATTGTTACGACAATCTACTGATCGTCGTATGGTACAGTGGCAAACTAAATACAAGACACCAATTACGTCACTAATCACCAGCTTTAATTATCACAATTAAACAGTTTGTAATCAACAAGACAGTCTCTTACAACGAATCAAATAAAAACTGTTCACGCGCAATAATAATGTCAACTGATATAGTCTCGCACAATTATAAAACACAGAACACTTCACCACAATACTAAAAACCACACTGGAATAAATCGCCACTTAAAACTGAACTAGGCGTCGCTGAGTGCTTGTATTTATACCACGCTGAGATTCCAGAATAGTCCATACTACGCGTCAAGAACGCTACTAGAAAACACAAGAACGTAGTTTTGTTGCCGCCTTGAACACAGCGTGCGCGGACTGGTGAAATCTGGATCAGTCTCGGCTACGGACGCGTGACAAGTGTCGCGTAATTGTCCTTCATCTCAAAGTAGCAGTAATATACGCGCGCGCATACACGCACACACACACACATTATAGCCGGGCTCCGCTGGAATAGCCGAGAAACACGTAGAATTTTCTGTAATGTTGTAACAATAGTTTTATCATCTGCTACATCGCTGTGTGTGTGTGTGTGTGTGTGTGTGTGTGTGTGTGTGTGTGTGTGTGTGTGTGTGTGTGTGTGTGTGTGTGTGTGTGTGTGTGTGTGTGTGTGTGTGTGTGTGTGTGTGTGTGTGTGTGTGTGTGTGTGTGTGTGTGTGTGTGTGTGTGTGTGTGTGTGTGTGTGTGTGTGTGTGTGTGTGTGTGTGTGTGTGTGTGTGTGTGTGTGTGTGTGTGTGTGTGTGTGTGTGTGTGTGTGTGTGTGTGTGTGTGTGTGTGTGTGTGTGTGTGTGTGTGTGTGTGTGTGTGTGTGTGTGTGTGTGATTTCAATACTTCCAGCGCTACAGAGCTTGGACTGAGAAGCACAGTTTCGTGTCTTAAACAACAATCTTATCTGTATTTTTGTCTCGCCATAAAGAGCAAACCGGTTACACACGCGATGTTTACCGCACCAAATCCATAAAACATTGCAATTCTCGACGTCGATTCGTCTCGTCGGTTTATTTGTACAATGAATTACGCAAAACACGACGAGCACAAGACAAACAACAAGACTGCGCTTACGGCGAATACATCAAACTTTCATTTTGTATTCTCTTCACATGTGTGTCCCTCGTTTACTGCATTGTTGTGTTCTCTTGTTTTCCGATTTAAATATTTAACCATATTTACATTTACAAGTTGTTTAGAATACTGAGTCCTGCTTTTGCGTATACAAATAATAAAAACCTTGATGTTACCAAGATAGGGAGAAAATCAGCCCTTGGCTTGTAATTTTTAGGGATGAAAATAATTGCAACAAAAAAACTGAAGTCTTAAACAAACGTAATGTAAGGAAGTAAATCGTGTAACAAGAATGATATTCCTAACGAAATTCAAGGAAAGATAGAATTAGAAATCAGAAAATTTTATCATAAAATTAGTGATAGCAAAGATAGTCTCATTTGTTAATCGTAAATCAAATGCCCGAGAGGAGACACTCCAAACTATTATATTTCTCTGGGTCTTCCTAGTCGGCTTTTCACGTTCTTTTTCTAATCTTCCTCTTCCTCTCCTTTTTCCTTTCTACTTTGTTTGTTTTTATTATTTGTTCTTCTTATAATTATTATTATTGTTCTTCTTCGTTTTATCTCCGTTTGTATGATTCCCTTTTTCTTAATTCGTTTTCTTTTACTCTTTTACCTATACTGTTATGCCTACTAATTTTTCTTAATCTTAATGTCCTTTCTTTCTTCGCTTCCTCTATTTACATCGTCATAAACGACGCCTTTCTCCTTTCCTCCTTCGTCTTCTTTTTCTTTTTCTTCTTCATTTTCCTCTTTTCCTTCTTCCTCTTTCCTCCTTCTCTGCTACCACCTTCTTTTTCTTCAAATTATCTTCTTCTTTTTCTTCTTCTTGACCTCTTCCTCATCTTGACACCTCCTCTTCTCCTTTTTACTTACTTTTTATTAACCCTCGCCCTTCTTATTCTCCCCACTTTTTTCCTATTCCTACTTCATATCCTCGTTCGCCATTCCACCTCCTCCTCCACTATCTCCTCTTCCTTCCCTTCTTCCTACTTTTCTTATTCTTGTTTTCCATCTCCTCTTCCTCTGCCTCTTCCTTGTCCGTACCTTTTCCTTCTCCTTCTCCTCATCTTCTTCTCTAGTAGTTTCTCCGCTTATTCTCCTTATTCATTTTCCATTTTCCTTCTCCCTTCATGCTTCCAATGGTATGGTCGTGTAGTTATAGCATCGTGGTTCCACGTGCAAAGTCAACCGTCACATGCGTGAATACAGAATGAAACCTGTATAGATGACTAAAGTGGTCGGAAACCTCAGAAAGGGTACAATTACTTTACATCTTATTTTTATTGTTTATTCTGTCATACGTTTATGACATAAAGTAAACTTTATGAAAATAAAGTAACACTTTACATAATAAACATGAGCTTGGAAACTCTTTGTTTTCTACCAACGATGTCTCAAAGATTAAAATTATTAAAGATCTATTATTTAACCTGTAAATATTCTTGTAACTAACGATTTATCTGGTGTTCAGTTGTTTATTTCCACTGTTTAACCGCGACGATCCATGCAACCTTGTCGTAACAATATTCTACCTCATCATTGCTTTAGGCATTTTTCTATTGCATCTTCAAGAGTCTTGATCGTTGTGAAGATTAACTAGTTATAAGTATAATACTGCTGACTCGGAAGACTAACATTTTTATTGGTAAGAATGTAAAAGATGTTCTTCTTTTCCTTTAAATTTCAGAGAGCCTGTTTTAGTTAGTCTCTCGTTACCCATCGTTAATATAGCGTTTGTTTGTTTTTATTGCTTCATATAATATTTTGTTTTATTCTTGATGTTGCTTTTATTATTATTTCATACTTTAATGAAAAATAAAGTAACAATCATGCATTACTTTAGTTTATTGTTGTTTAGTTTGTTGGAACTGTAATTCAAGTGAACTTGTTTTTTGTGAATTGAAGGTATATAATTGTTAATATACACAGATCTAAACCAAATATCTCTGCCGTACGTAACAGGTGGTTGGCAACAAAGTACAGTTATTGATTTGAACTCTGCTCCGTCACATTGGGATTCTATACACCGAACGTCTGCCGTCATAGCACGCCACGCAGCGGAATTTGTTTGATAATTCCCACAAAATTCGTTTTTTTTTTTGTTCTACAAAGTGAAGTGACTACTTGCATGTACGTGATCGTTCTACACAGATCGTAAGCATGGTGTGTTTTACGTACCAACGGAATACCTTTACACGTGTTCTACAGGTGGAAATAAAGTAACACTTTACATAATAAACATACGCTTGGAAACTCTTTATTTTCTAGCTACGATGTCTCAAAGATTAACTACTTAAATTATTAAAGATCTATTATTTAAACTGGAATTATTCTTGTATCTAACAATTTATCTGGTGTTCTGGTTTTTTATTTCCACTGTTTAACCGCGACTATCCACGCAACATTGTCGTAACAACATTATACCTCATCATTACTTTAAAGGCCACGATTTAACAATAAACACAATGGTGAGAGACTTTTTACGCTGCTATGTATTCTCGGTCCTCTTCTACAGTGTAGAATCTTGGACTTTGACTGAAGCCGCACCTAAAAAATTGGAATCTTTCGAAACGTGGCTTTACCGTACAATACTAAGCGTTTCATGGACAGCACATGTAACCAATGTTGAAGTTCTTAGAAAGATGAAGAAAGAAAGGGAAGGTATTAACACAGTAAAGATAAGAAAGCTTCTGGGACATCTCATGAGAAATGAACAGAGATTTTACTTGTTACAGTCCAATACTACAGGGAATACTAAAGGGGATATCTTTACAAGTGTTCTATAGGTAACAATAAAGTAACACTTTACATAATAAACATGAGCTTGGAAACTCTTTGTTTTCTAGCCACGATGTCTCAGAATTAAACTACACCCAAAGTTTAACTTGAAACCACAATTTTATAATCAAATTGCGCACACTACATTAATTTTATTACAAAAACGGATTATCATGTATTTTAAATTAACAGTGGAGTAGGTATTTCTTCTTCTTCTTCTTCTTCTTCTTCTTCTTCTTCTTCTTCTTCTTCTTCTTCTTCTTCTTCTCCTTCTCCTTCTCCTCCCATCCTCCTCCTTCTTCTAATTCTTTTCCATAAACAACATCTTCTTTATATTCTATTTCTTCTTCTGTGCCGAACTGGCTTCGGCAACGTATTAGATTATTAGTATTTTAAAAACGAGCGCCGCTGACGTCACGCACTGCCACTCTGTTAAGATTGTTTGTTGCCGGTCAGTTATACACACAAAAGGTTGTGTGGCTACGCAATACTGCTGGCACTGCCGGCCAGCTGTGTGTCTGTACATTCCTGCTTTGGAGGTTACTTGGCTGGAGCGAAACGTTGATTCGCTCTCATTTCTGTTTCATCCTCCAAGCTGTTCATCTGGTCTCGGCTGGCGGCGAACTTCTAACCAGGACTTCCGTACCTATCACTATGATAGGCTAGATAAAGCGTGCTCCAGGTGCTCGACCAAGGACGAGATGGGTGTCAGGGGCGAACGAACATCTGTTCCCCCTAATAGCAGAGACGATCTTTAGCCACAATGCCGTCAGTCGAGGACTTTTCGATGCTAAGCTGAACCAAGAACTTTTCCAACGCTAAGCTGCACCAGGGACGGGTGATATGACTGTGACATCACTGATCCTCGCCTACACGGACTAAGTACACCGGACTATCCAGGTGGGAAAATTCTGTTTATCTATTTCTCTCTCTCTACAACTTGTGAATGCACAGAAGCCGCCAGAAGCTCACTCGTGAAGTTCTGAAAATTAGACTCTAGCACAAACTCTCATGTTCAATTATGTGTGATCATCATGTTATTGCATGTGTGAACATTACCACAGTACACCTAATGAAGTATCTTATAACTGTATAATGTGTAAGAAGTTACACACATACACACACATCCGCAGTTTACTGTAAGATCTAACTTTCATCTAATTAAGACCATTTGGGAGTTAATTAGCTCGTGCTATCAAGTCATCTGGTCATGGCAGAGTTTAATAACGTAGCTGGGGGTTGTCTGATGCTGTTGATGAGAAACGATTTTCTTTCACACACATACTTAATGCTTAATGATTAAGCTAAGGGTTCGTTTGGCTGGTTGAGTTTCGGGGCGGTCACTTACATTCTCTGGTGTGAACTATGCTTGTGAATATACTAGCAAATCTATGCCTAGGAGCTGTGATATTCCATTTTACGTTGTTATTTATATTTGTACCTAGCTGTACATATTAGGCTTCATTTATTTACTGTAGTGGGAATCGGTTTATGTGGAGGTTAGTGTTGAAATGAGGGATGTTTTGTTATTCATGTCGTATATGTGTTTGTGTGTGTAATTTTACTATATATATATAGATATATTTTTGGGGAATATGTAACTGATTTAAAACAAGAGAATAACCATACATGTGCTCGCTGAGACAACAGGCTAGCCTAATTGATATTATACAACACTGATAGATTATTATTGCTTAATGAATGAGATTATTACCAACTTTGACTCATACATGATCAGGCAGAAATTTTTGCAATTAGTAATATCAATTCACTTACTTTGTGATATTATGAATTAATGGAAATACATAGATATATATAATTCTGCCTTAAATGGTGTGCTCACACAATGACGAACTTGTTATTTATGTAAAATCTTACAGGTCGAATAAAGCACACGCTTGTTGGTTAAAAGAGTTTTTCATTTGCAAGTCCTGTCATTCACCTGGGGGGACATGTCTGTAATTGTATTTGGGCCTTGCACACTTTTGCTTCCTCTAGGTTTCTCTTTACCTAGTTCTAAATATGATGTCTCTCCCCTTTTACAAAAAAAACTTAATAAAAATAAAATTAAATAAAATTCAAAAAAAATATTTACAAAACTTAGAAAAAAAAAGGGGGGTTTCAAATGTTAGTTCAGAGCGTGGTTTTTATGATTCTGGATGGATAGTAGGTATGATTTCTGCCTTATTTTCTCTGTTGAACTTGTGAAATTTTAGAATCTGGGGACTTATATTTATTTTCTTAAATGAAACTTAGTGTGGCTACAGACATGTCAGCTGGTGTTAGGACTTGCAAATTACTTCAAATTATTTTTGATTAGAATCCAAGTGTTGTAAGAAAACTTAATGATAGTGTAATAAATTAACAGAATGAACAACCAGAGAAAAAGAGCACATTTTATAAAATGAATAGGGGGTTAATGAAGTTTAAAATAATTTAATATGTGTTAGTGTTTAAGTGATTATTTTGTGATGTTGAGTGCGAGATGAATTTTGAAAAGGGGTTATGAGAATGTGATTAATTTTTTTAATGAATGTGTGCTGATTGGTTGCACTTGCACATACCCTGGAGCTCATACGGAGTCTGGACATGATGAGGGCCGTCGGTACTTGTTGAGTTTGATTATGACTTGTCTTTTGGATTAGACAACGTGTTTGGTAGCATCCCAGTTATATGGTAATTGTTTACTGAGGGCGTTGAGTTGCGGTATCGTATTTTGAATACGGTTATGGTCCGACCAAGGGCATGGATGTGATACTTTATATTTTCGATTATATCGAATTTTATGTGTACTTGTGTGTTGTATTTAGTGAGTTAGTTTGATTGTTTTGTGTTGTGTTCTCTTCTGGGCATTTTCCATGGCTGTTTCTCTGCTTTTATGACACCCATCTCGTCGTATCGCTAGAGTATTCTGGAGCCACTTGTATGATCAAGTTCTTCCTGTCGTTCTCTTTAATTCTTGCTTTTACGTGGTGTGTGTGTGGATTGCGCGGTCATGTCCATTCCGGTAAATGTGGATTTGTTTGTGAAAGATGAGCTCGAGTGGGAGGTCCGGTTCCGGGGACGGAAGCCGCAGGAAACTGTTGTTTCATTAAGGAAGCAACTCCGTGAGGCTCTTGCCTCCGGTGAGGCACCGAGTGGGAGAGTATTACTTACGGATGTCACCGCAGAGGTGGAGCTGTGCTCGGAAAAATTTGTAGAACTGCGCGATTTGGCCGAAGGCCTGCAGTCGGCGGCACCCATCTCTACGGCTAGACAGAGGGTGCGCCAACGTTTACAACACGTTCTATGCCGTTTACAGAATGCTGAATCACAGGCTACCACCTCGGAATTAGAGAAAAATGTTGTCACTCTTAGGGAGCAAGTGGCGATGGCATTGCGGGAGTTTTCTCTCGGCCAGCCTCGCCATGTAGATCCGAATTCCGGTTCTTCTTCTTCTTCTGTCGAGACGGCAGCCAGGGTGGAACCCCCTGTGCATGTTCCTGCCTTTTCCGATATGGCCACCGCAAGCTATCACAAGCTTCCTAACCCACTGTCGGATGTCATTCAGCGTCTCCCAGTTGTCGATGGTCTGGATCCTGAGGCGCTTTTGAGATTCTTGCGCGTGTTTTTTCAGTTGGCCGATTTCCCTGGGCTGTCGGAGCGGACTTTGCTTGAGCTCATTTACCCGTATTGTCGGGGATCTATGGCTGAGCGCGTGACAAGTACCCTTAAGGATGGTGGTGGCATAGACCATTTCCATCGGGAAGTCCTGGACGCTTTCGTACCGGGAAGGTTACATGACCGGTTACGACACAAGCATTTCTATAGAGTTCAAGCAAGCGGAGAGTCCCTTGCTCATTTCATTTCCAGTGTTAAAGACGCGGCCCGGATCCTGAGGCTGGGGTTGTCAGAGTCTGATGTCATTCATACTATTTTGCAGGGCGTGACGCCGGAGGAACGGTCACGTTTGACATTCGCTGCCCGCCCCCAAAGTTTTATTGACTTAGACCGGCTGTGCGCCGAGTCGACCACTATACAGGGTAATGACGATATTAGAGCCCGCGAGGCTAGGAGGCGTTCAGAACGCCCTAATTTCGAGCGACGAGTCGGGCAGCCCGGGTCTTGGGGTCCTAGGCCTGCGCCGGTTCAGAGCTGTGAAGTACAAGACTTTTGTTCTAGGTGTCATAGATCCGGTCACGTCGCGCGCAATTGTAACGATGCTAGACTGCGTCAAGGGACTTCCCGAAAAGGTCTCCTTTCAAAAAACGTAAATTCTCGGGGAAGATAAGTCGGGAGTGGTCTTCCCCGTTAGGCTGTTCTCTTCCGATTTCACTTAACCCCAGGCGGATAGCTAATCCCGGGTCATCCGGCTCCAAGGTCCTGCGAACTGTCCCCAACTACAGTTCAGTATGCCCCTTCCTGTTGGTCGAGTTGAAAAAGGGTCAGCTCAGAGCCTTGGTTGACTCTGGATCAGCCCGATCCATAATTTCATCTAGAGTATGTGAGGACCTTGAACAACAGGGCTTACTATTAGGGTCGGATCGGTCTTCCGTGGTATGCTGGACTGCATCGCGGGAAATTCTGCCCATCTCCCGGGTGGTTTCCCTGAGTATTAAAATCGAGTGTTTTTCATGGGTGTGGCGATTTTTGGTTTCTCCTGCTCTGGGAGTCGACTGCATTGTGGGTGCAGATTTCATCTCCAAGAGTGGTCTCGTTTTAGATCTTCAAGCGCACCACTGTTATTTTAAATTCAATCGGGAGGTTGTCATTCCTTTCCTTGGATACCAGGGAGCTAAGGGAGGTGTCCAAGAGGTTGTGTGTCCCGATTCAGAAAGAGACCATCTCACCCCGTCCCAGAGGCATGCTTTAGATCATTTGTGTGAGCAGTTCCCCACTGTATTAACTCCCAACCTGGGGCTCACACATCTTTTGGAATATAAGATCCGTTTAACGGACTCCGCCGTAGTCCGCTCACACCCATATAAATTCGCCCCTCCAAAGATGGATGTTCTAAGAGAGAAGGTTCAAGAGTTGCTTAAACAAGGGGTCATTGAACCTTCCAACTCTAGTTATGCTAGTCCAGCATTTCTGGTGCCCAAGCCTGGAGGTAAACAGCGTTTGGTAATTGACTATCGCAAACTCAATGCTAATATTGAAGTGGATTCAGTTCCTCTTCCCGATTTACATTCCGCGTTCGATTGGTTTAGTGGGGCCAGGTACTTCACCATCTTTGACCTCAATGCCGCTTATCATCAGATTCCTCTGTCTAAGGAAAGCCGCCCTTATACGGCATTCTGTGTGCCATGGAATCTTTATCAATATACTAGGGTACCCATGGGTCTGGCAGTGGGGGCTCAAACCCTCACGCGACTACTTGACACTGTCTTCCATGACGTAAAATTTAAATTCGTCTTTAATTATCTTGATGACCTCTTGGTCTACAGTAAAACGTTCGAGGAGCATCTGGGTCACCTGAGAGAGGTGATGTGCCGATTGAGGAGTGCTGGCCTCACTATCAATCCAGAAAAGGTAAAGTTTGCACAAAGGAGTATTTCGTTTTTAGGGCATCTCGTCTCATATGGGGGTGTGACGGTCGACCCGGAGAGGACACAAGGCATCCGGGATTTTCCTCCCCCTAGGGATGCGAAAGGGGTTGCCAGATTTGTTGGCATGGTCAATTTCTACCGTAGATTTATCCCTAATGCCGCGGAGATTTCGGTACCTTTAAATGAACTCAGGAAAAAGGGTACCAAATTTGTATGGGGAGAGAGGCAACAGCGGGCCTTTGATACCCTCAAGGAGGCGATCGTCTCTCCCCCTGTGTTGAGGATGCCTGATTTTTCAAAAAAATTCATTTTGCAAACGGACGCGAGTTCTGTTGCGCTCGGTGTGGTTCTGTCCCAGGAAGTCGATGGTGCTAGGCAGCCGGTGGCATTTATATCCCGGACCTTGACCCAACAAGAGAGGAAGTCTTCAGTGTATGAACTAGAGTGTCTTGCTGTTGTGTACGCTCTAGATAAGTTCAGGCGTTTCTTGGAACACGCTGAGTTCCTGTTGGAGACCGATAATCAGGCTCTCTCCTGGCTTCTCGCTCATCCCCGGCAGCTGGGTAAAATAGGGCGTTGGGTGGTCAAGATCTCATCCTTTAAATTCAAAGTGCAACACATCAGGGGAACACAAAATGTTGTTGCAGACGCCTTGTCACGTATGTTCACCCAACCCAGCGAGGCCAATTCTGAGCAACCCTGTTTCGTTCTGCTGGATTTTCCTTTGGCTTTTACTGATGTGTTACCCCATCAGTTAAATGATGAAGAGTTGGGTCCTATCATCCAACACCTAAAAGAGGGTAACGTGCAGGTACCATATTTTCTGTCCAAGGGCGTCCTGTGCTGCCGAGAACGAAAAGGACGTGCCCCGAAGGTTGTGCTGCCTAGCAAGCTCGTGCCAATGGTCTTCAGCTACTATCATGATTCCCCAATAGGTGGCCATAAGGGAATTTCGAAGACCATTTCCAGTATTAGGAGGCATTTCATCTGGAAGGGCATGGACAGGGACATCGCGGCTCGTGTGAAAGCATGTCATCTCTGTGGCTTGAGTAAGCCTGCTCAAAACACTAAATTGGGTCTATTGTCATCTGATGTGGCGAGCAAACCCATGGAGAAGTTATTCATAGACTACGTGGGACCTTTCCCTCGTAGCAAGTCAGGTAATGCTTACCTACTTGTTTGCGTGGATGCTTTTTCCAAGTTTGTCTGGCTACTGCCCTTACGACAGGCAAACACTCGCTCTACTATCCTTATGCTACAGACCCATGTCTTTCAGCATTTCGGTTTTCCGTCCACCATTGTCTCTGACAATGGACCACAGTTCATTTCAAAAGATTTCCGGCGAATGTGTTTCGCTAACGGCATCAAACATGTGACCACTTCCCCGTACTACCCTCAACCGTCCCACGCGGAGAGATTTAACCGGAATCTCCGTTCAGCGCTTATCGCCTATCATGCTGAACAACAGGATTGTTGGGACCAAAATTTAAAGTGGTTGCAATTAGCATTTAACACGGCCCTACACGAGAGTCACAAGGCCGTACCCTTTGAAGTCATGTTTGGGTTCTCGCCGAGTTTGCCGTTGGACAATTTGTGGCACATTGATGATCTTCTGCCGAACGATCCTGAGGTCACGACTGTGGACAGATGGCGGGAGGTCCGGAGGAATTTGCTTCGTGCGCACGAACGCGTCCGTAGTCGCTACAATCAGGGGCGAATTCCGAACCCATTTAAGATTGGCGACTTGGTCTACTGTCAGAGCCATCCGATCAGCTCAGCCATAAATAGGAGGGCCGCTAAATTATGTTATCGTTGGTCGGGACCATACCGCATTCTTCGGTTTGTGTCGCCCGTTACAGTGAAATTGGGTGATCCCGGTGGGGATGTTGAAAGAGTAACCACTCATATTTCCAAGCTAAAGTTTTGCCATAGGGCATGAGTTAGGGATGACAGTTAGGCCCATAAAAAAAAGGGGGGAATACTATTTGGGGTTCCTGGATCTCAGTTATTGGAATTGGGAGGCCTTGGTGGTCAGTACTCAAAGCAGGATCCTGCGATTCTTCTCTTTCTCCTGTTCTTTTCTGTCGCTTATATCTGCATGCAGACCAGGGCCCGGCGAGCATGCAGGACTCACACTTACACCTTCTCTTTCAGACACACATTCACTGACTCACACCTCTTCCTTCTGCTTTTCGTTTTCCTGTGTTACTGAACCCACCAAGAGCGGTTTTAGAGTCTGAGATTTTCCAGGTTTCCCGCAGCCGTCGTGCTTGAGGACTTGTTTGTTTTGGGTCAACCATGTTGCCCTTTTGGGGTGAGGGTGTGCCGAACTGGCTTCGGCAACGTATTAGATTATTAGTATTTTAAAAACGAGCGCCGCTGACGTCACGCACTGCCACTCTGTTAAGATTGTTTGTTGCCGGTCAGTTATACACACAAAAGGTTGTGTGGCTACGCAATACTGCTGGCACTGCCGGCCAGCTGTGTGTCTGTACATTCCTGCTTTGGAGGTTACTTGGCTGGAGCGAAACGTTGATTCGCTCTCATTTCTGTTTCATCCTCCAAGCCGTTCATCTGGTCTCGGCTGGCGGCGAACTTCTAACCAGGACTTCCGTACCTATCACTATGATAGGCTAGATAAAGCGTGCTCCAGGTGCTCGACCAAGGACGAGATGGGTGTCAGGGGCGAACGAACATCTGTTCCCCCTAATAGCAGAGACGATCTTTAGCCACAATGCCGTCAGTCGAGGACTTTTCGATGCTAAGCTGAACCAAGAACTTTTCCAACGCTAAGCTGCACCAGGGACGGGTGATATGACTGTGACATCACTGATCCTCGCCTACACGGACTAAGTACACCGGACTATCCAGGTGGGAAAATTCTGTTTATCTATTTCTCTCTCTCTACAACTTGTGAATGCACAGAAGCCGCCAGAAGCTCACTCGTGAAGTTCTGAAAATTAGACTCTAGCACAAACTCTCATGTTCAATTATGTGTGATCATCATGTTATTGCATGTGTGAACATTACCACAGTACACCTAATGAAGTATCTTATAACTGTATAATGTGTAAGAAGTTACACACATACACACACATCCGCAGTTTACTGTAAGATCTAACTTTCATCTAATTAAGACCATTTGGGAGTTAATTAGCTCGTGCTATCAAGTCATCTGGTCATGGCAGAGTTTAATAACGTAGCTGGGGGTTGTCTGATGCTGTTGATGAGAAACGATTTTCTTTCACACACATACTTAATGCTTAATGATTAAGCTAAGGGTTCGTTTGGCTGGTTGAGTTTCGGGGCGGTCACTTACATTCTCTGGTGTGAACTATGCTTGTGAATATACTAGCAAATCTATGCCTAGGAGCTGTGATATTCCATTTTACGTTGTTATTTATATTTGTACCTAGCTGTACATATTAGGCTTCATTTATTTACTGTAGTGGGAATCGGTTTATGTGGAGGTTAGTGTTGAAATGAGGGATGTTTTGTTATTCATGTCGTATATGTGTTTGTGTGTGTAATTTTACTATATATATATAGATATATTTTTGGGGAATATGTAACTGATTTAAAACAAGAGAATAACCATACATGTGCTCGCTGAGACAACAGGCTAGCCTAATTGATATTATACAACACTGATAGATTATTATTGCTTAATGAATGAGATTATTACCAACTTTGACTCATACATGATCAGGCAGAAATTTTTGCAATTAGTAATATCAATTCACTTACTTTGTGATATTATGAATTAATGGAAATACATAGATATATATAATTCTGCCTTAAATGGTGTGCTCACACAATGACGAACTTGTTATTTATGTAAAATCTTACAGGTCGAATAAAGCACACGCTTGTTGGTTAAAAGAGTTTTTCATTTGCAAGTCCTGTCATTCACCTGGGGGGACATGTCTGTAATTGTATTTGGGCCTTGCACACTTTTGCTTCCTCTAGGTTTCTCTTTACCTAGTTCTAAATATGATGTCTCTCCCCTTTTACAAAAAAAACTTAATAAAAATAAAATTAAATAAAATTCAAAAAAAATATTTACAAAACTTAGAAAAAAAGGGGGGTTTCACTTCTTCTTCTTCTTCTTCTTCTTCTTCTTCTTCTTCTTCTTCTTCTTCCTCCTCGTCATCTTCTTTCTCAGATCGTACGTGAAGGAAGATCTGAAGGAAATTGGAGTATGAACTGGAGAGGAGTGGCCAAGGAAGGAACGGGCAGAATGGAAGAGGATTGTTGAGCAGAAAAAAGCCCACAATGGGCTGTGACTACAAATAGAAGAAGAGAGGAGAAAAATAAAATAAAAATGTAATCAAATACAGTATAGCTGTAATTTAGACTGGTGTTACGTATGAGCTACAAAACCCAAATATTTCTCGGCGAAAGCTTACAATCACCGAGGGATTTGTAAGCAGATATTTACAAACCGCCAGGTGGCGACAAGGAGGTATTTTCGCCAATAAATAACGATGAATTTTACTCGTCTAAAAGTGTGCACAAATTCAAGCTAAAATTGGAAACTTTGTATTAACACCATTTTCTATAACTTTCCGATATAACGGGCAGTGTATTTGACGTAAAGCCAATATCGTGGACCTTTTCACGGATCGGTTCAGCGTACGCGACTTGAAATATTCTGCACAATTATGTTTTAATCCTGGAACAAGTTAGCAATTTTGAATACCTGGGCTACAGTGTCTTATAATGCAAGCAACGATGTTGTGAATAAGTTGCATAAGTTCAACCTTATGTGCGGGACCATTAGGCGAACCCTTAAGTCAGCAAGTAAAGGAACACGCCTAGATTCTACAGGGTGATGGCTCTTCCCACACTTCTATATTGGTCTGAGAATTCGACTTTACCGAAAGGCCAGGCCAGTCGCATCCAAGCGGCTGAAATGAGACTTCTCAGGCACGTGGCAGAGTATACTCTCCATGATCATAGAAGAAACACAAATATACGCCAGGAACTGAATATTACGAGTATACTCGACAGGATTGACCATATCGGCTGAATTGCTGGCAACATCTTTGCCGAATGGATTACTGCCGCATCACCAAACGACTATGGAACTATAAGCCGAGGGGACGGAGAGGTGTGAGACGTCCGAGGAAGCGCTGGACTGACCAGCTGTAATCTTTGCCTATTTGAGACCGGAACAAATCATCCTCGGTTTAATCCTTGAAGATGATGATGATGATAATGACGACGACGACGACGGTGGTGGTGGTGGTGGTGGTGGTGGTGGTGGTGATGATGATAAATATTTTAAGCTGCGGATTCAGAAATATCTATTAGAAGCTACGAGATCAGAGAAATAACGCGCGGTTTCCGTGCAGAAAGGTCTTCAATTGATACCGTGTTTCGCTTGCA
This sequence comes from Magicicada septendecula, assembly GCA_034769895.1. Taxonomy (NCBI): domain Eukaryota; kingdom Metazoa; phylum Arthropoda; class Insecta; order Hemiptera; family Cicadidae; genus Magicicada; species Magicicada septendecula. Next base: position 29,618,699 of record CM068374.1, read on the forward strand.
ACAGCGTTGTGATAAGGCTGTCAGCCGTTAAATGATTGTTGAAGATTTATTGGTTTGCGTAAAGCTTATTATATTGTAACATTATCAAAGCGCTGACCAGTCATCCGACTGTGGGGTGTTCTCGCTGCTTACATTACAGAAGAACTTAACTGAGCAATGTGTCAAGTTGGGAATAATGTGTCCCAGTACCTTCCAGTAACAGACGGTTCAAGGCAATGTGGTTTAATGGCAAATTATTGCATTTACGAATTCTCCATTTTCTAAATAACATTTGGATGGAAAACAAAATTCCGATAGAATGGAGGCGGGCAAAACTGATTTCGTTCGCAAGCAAACAAAAGCTTGCAGAGATATACGTCATTTACTGAGATTGCCAAAGGCTGCGTTAATATAAATTTTGAATAAAGTGAAGAAAGTCTGGGGTCGAGGTAACTTTGGATATGTAGCACCTTTGCTGTGCGTTGACTGGGTAGTGGTTCTCACAAGTCCCAGTGTTGGAGGAAACGATGGCGCCCCCTAGCTTCTATCTACCCAAGACCGTACTCCGTGGTGAAGAGCCACATCCTACACGAGGTGATCCTTTTTTTCGCAGACCTGCAGCAGCAGCAGCAACCAGTACCAAGTTAAGGCGCAAAAAAATGGATTCTAAAACGGCTTATCTTAGGAATATTGCAGGCGTGAATCTGGCTGATTCAAAGGCAAAACGAGGAGGGGGACATCAAAGCCATGAAAAAGGCAATCCCCCTTCGACAAGGAAGTCAGAATTACATCCCGTCCCTCCATACAGAGGTTGTGGGGATAGGGCCAGTAACCCACTCACGTAAAAAACATCTTACTTGCAGGATCCAAAAAAAAGCCTCGGAAATGGTGTTAATGGGAAAATGAGTTCAGCAAAGAGATCACGATTGTGCAAACGGATGGCGGTGACAGGCTGCTAGAAATAGAACATAGACCTATGTGGAAGAGAGCTGTAGGACGGCCGAGAGCGAAGTGGGTTCCGAACACGGGCGACGGGCGACGGGCGACGGGCCGGGGACGGGCGAGAGGAACAGGTTCAGGATGAGTCTAATCCTTGAGGTTGATGATGATGATGATGATGATGATGATGATGATGATGATGATGATGATGATGATGATGATGATGATGATGATGATGATGATGAATAAAGTATGTGCTTTAGAGCACTTGTTTTTTCTTCTCCTTCTTCTCCTTCTTCTCCTTCTTCTCCTTCTTCTTCTGCTTCTGCTTCTTCTTCTTCTTCTTCTTCTTCTTCTTCTTCTTCTTCTTCTTCTTCTTCTTCTTCTTCTTCTTCTTCTCTTCTTCTTCTTCTTCTTCTTCTTCTTCTTCTTCTCCTCCTCTTCAAGGATTAGGTATATAAACCTGTTCCATCTTATTCTCTGCCGATCCACGTCTCTTCTACCAATGGCTTTATAGTTCAGGGCCGCTTTCGGCAATCGATCGTCTGTTATCGTTTCCAAATGATCCCACCGTTGTCTTCTGTAAATTGAAATAATTTCATTTATTTCCTTTACTTTGAGTTCTACTCTGGTATCTTCCGTCCTTATTCTATCTTGCAATATAAAGTTTAAAGTACTTCGAAGAAACTGCATTTAGCACTCTGAATCTTGCCTCATTCCTCTTTTGTCATGACCCACGCCTCACTCGCGTATGTCAATTTTCTTATAGAATTTAATCCTTCTGCTGTGCCGTGTTTTATTTCTAAGGTTTCTATGAATCGTACCACAAATATTCCTAAATTTATTTATCTTCTCTTTTATATCATTGTCAGACTCATAGCTTACTGCACATCTGAGATATTTAAAACCGATCGCTTGTTCTAAAGTGATGTTGCTTATAACTATCTTAGTCCTCATTAGATATTACAAATTACCAAGAAATAAACGTCAGCACAGAACAAACGAAACTATAATGGTACTCACGGCTATTTTTTTTTTTTTTGTGTTCAGACGCCTGCAGAAAAAAAGTAAAACAAAATTAATTAAAAAAGTCCAGTCAACTGAAAAATGATTCTACAAAATTCAATACAAATATACAAGGAAAATGTAATCATACGTACGATGGAAATGTATCAAATTTTCGATGAATTGATTGTACACGCGCACCAATAGCAAAATTAATTAACAAAATATTTAACAGGAAAAAACATTTTAATATAAATGAATGAATAAATGCTTCGCAAAAAACAACTATACACAGCTTGAACCAATTATGTGGCACGTTTAGCTTTACATTCATACATCCTTGGCTCTACAGCCCAGATCGAGCCTTGGGCTCCACAAGAAATTGCCTCCACTTATTCCTGTCCTCAGCCATCCGCCACCAATTCACTGCGCCCAGCTTCCACGCGTCACTGCCGACCTGGTCCAACCCTGGTTCTTCGGTCTTCCAATCTTCCTTTTTCCTATTGTCTTGTATTTCATAATTCTTTTTGCTATACGTTCGTCATCCATTCTCTGAACGTGTCCTGCCCATCTTAAAAATAAAAATCCTAAGCAATATGCCAATCGTCAATTAAACACTCAAGATCGAAGAGCGACCATATATTGAAAGTAGTAAGCTGGCTAGTGGAACGAGCGGGCGAGTTCTCAGTTTTTACTCGACCGTTTGGCATTTGTCTGTCTGTCTGTCTGTCTGTCTTTATGTCTATCTCTCTGTATTTCGGGTATACTTCGCTATAACTTTCGAACGCATCAACCGATTTTCGTAAAACTTGGCTTGCGAGTCCACACTTTTATCTTATAGAGCGTTATTGTTTTTGAGACTTATCCCCCTAAAAAAATAAGGGAGCGAGAAGACAAAATGTGAGGGGTTGAAATTCGTCAAAGAGCGTTTACCACTCAAGAATTGTTACACAAGTCAGCAGGTTTCCATACAAAATCCGAACAGAAAACCGTTGCCGTTTGGACTGAATAAAGAAGAGAGGAACGTCGAAAGAGAATAAAGGAGATGTGTGAGAGATGGAAGAAAGAAAGAAGGGAAGAAGCAGTTCACATGAACATAATCCACAGTGGCTCATCCGAAACGTAAATAACTACTATGTTCCGTGAGCAGCAGAACTCCCTCACTATTTTCAATAAACTTAACTTATTATTGAATAGATTTTGAAGTTAGACAATGCTCAATTATCGTAAAAGTTACGCAAATCCCTAATACCCTACAATTTTTTATTTAGTAAAGTAACGATTGTAGAGTAACCATGCAATAAACGCTGAAAAATCTAAGCAATCGGAGTTTTGTTAAAATTCTCTTCAGTCTGACATCCGGCTGCATTTTTACAATTTCTTTTTTTTTTTTTAATTTTTGATCCAATTTTTGGCACCGAGGTCAAACATTTTTTTAAATTGCACGCTATATTCATATTTTGGTTAAAATTCCCTTTATTGTTAGCACACGCTTTAAACATATGTTACAAAAAATAAATTTACCTGGTTTCTTTAGCGAGGTTATTACAATTCCAGTCACATCTGTGCGTCTCTCTCTCTCTCTCTCTCTCTCTCTCTCTCTCTCTCTCTCTCTCTCTCTCTCTCTCTCTCTCTCTCTCTCTCTCTCTTTCACGTACGTCACATTGTGATTTGACGAGTGACGTGACTCCAATAACGCGTCGGATCACATTTACCGCTCCACTGATGAAGCTACTACAGTCACGCGTCACTCTTTACGACAAACCCGCGACCATTCTCTGTGTAATCTATACGTATGTAACGCGAATCTTTTGATGGCATTTTTCTAACTTTCCACTTTAATAAGGCACAATTATTCTTCGTGAGCGAAGGTGCGCCGCCAGGCCCGTTGGATGAAATGTTGTATGTACAGAGTAGAGGTGGGTCGATATACCTATAACAGGTATTTTAGAACGATATTTTGGTGGAAAGGAGATAACAGTAACTAAAAAGTTGAAATACCTGTTCCGATTCAACGGTAACTGAAAACTGAAAAGTCTAAATACCCGTTCCGATTACTCACGGCCTTGCGGTTCCGAGTCACGGGACCCCCCCCCCTACGCAACTAAAGAATAAACAAGTAAACGAGTACTACGAGTATTACCAGTATTACGAGTATACGAGTAAAAAACCACTTTTTGTGCTGAATACTCATTCGTGCCATACAAGTACGAAACGAAGCAAAACAGCGAGGTTCAGAATATCTCTATGCCAATGAGACGAAGCTGTTTTTAATAAATGAAAACAATTCGTACTGATGTTACATTTATTCTCGTGTGTTACGCAGATATATAATACAGATTATAATAACAAATTATATATTATACTAGTCACCAAATTGGTAAATTTTGAAAAAGGTAATTACATTATGTTATAACCTGCAGAGTGGCTGATAGGCCACATAGTACTTTTTGTTAATGTGATTTCGGAGATGATTTTAACTTCACTGCACATCTCACGTAACCTTTTTTGACATTCTTTGTTGTGCTATCACGTGCACTCTAAATTTCATTTCCTGTGTTTCGCAACTTATTTGTTTAACCAAAACTGGAGTCAATGATTTAATATTAATCTACGTCAGTTTGTTTACTCCTAGTGAAAACTTAAATTAGTATTCCCAAAGGGAGATAGGGCTATAAATTCTCTTGTTTCTTTTTCTTTAAACTCTAACAGCTTAATAAAGATAAAGTCACAGAGTAAAGTAACACTGTTAATACTTTTAGTTTTAATTTATTTCTTATAACAAATTATATAATACAGGTATATGTATCATAGGTATATAATAACAGGTATTTGTAAGTGTTATTTTTTGGAACTGTTTCGTTCGTACCTGTTATTTTCAAATACTAGTTTAGGACACGTCTAGCGCAGACTGCCCGGTAAGTCATTTGATACTAGAAGTGATTCGAAGTTTAGCGATCCAAAATACCTAATAAATGATGAAACGTTTTGTGACATAAACTGGACACGATTTTAAAATGTGTATGTCAGCGATGTTACAATAAATTTATTAATATCATCAGAACCTGTATACGGATGGTAGCCTGCTGAAATAGTGAAGGGTTATTAAGAACTGATTTTTTAAAATTTTGTTAACTTGTAATATTCTGATGATGATAGTTTCAACTATCGAAACACTGTAAAATATTCAAAAAATATATAAATTCTTGTAAGAAAAGAATATTATTTATTATTAATAAAACAGTGATATTGTTCAATATAGTTTCTTCTGCAAGTGGTTTTCCTTTTTGTCTTTTCAATGCTTTACGCACGTTTCACTGAAAAAATCAGCATCATCAGAGGTTTATAAGTAAATCAGACATATTAGTATTAATAAAACACACACACACACACACACACGAGAAATCCAATATTTTTGTATTGAACAGCCTTCGAAAATACGGTAAAAGCCAAAATTTTAGCCCTCCGTGCCCAGATAAAGCCCTGTAAAGCACCAAAAATGGTCAATAGTCAAAGTTTCGTTCATTATGTGATCATTATGTGTTGCGAAAAAATTCAGAAGAAAAACACGAAGTAGTTAAATAGGTAATTTTATGCAATTCCATTATGTCAATTTAAGGGAATTTCATAATATTTAAAAAAGCATAGACCGCGATAAAACGGCGGGTCAAAAAAGGGGTTATTGTGCGCACAAAGGAATGTTAGTAGAAAAACATTACGTTACAGCAGTTCAAATTTGGGTAAAAACAGCTTTTTCAAATTTTTTTGAAAACTCGTTTCCTTAAAAAGCTTATAACTTTGGTTCCTCTCAACTAACTTCAGTCTAACAAGGTCTCAGTTTAAAGTAAAATTTAAAAAACATGAGACTTATTGGTATTATTTTGGTTAAAAATTCAGTTTCTGACGCCATTTAAAAATTTTTTTTTCGAGAAAGGTAACTGTCTACAATCAGAGCCTTTAGCATTGGAATAGTTGCATTTAATTTACTAAAATGCATAGAAAATAACAACCAAATGACCCCCGACACAGGACATTTGGTTAACGGTGATTTAGAGATTTTTAAAAGAGCCTAAAATCAACAATTTTTGGACTTTTAAAGGGTTTTATCTCGGGACTGAAGGCACGTGGAGGACAAAAATTTTGGCTTTTGCCATATTTTCAAAGGTTCTCCAACGTACCTCAGTACGGTGCCTGATGAAATCAGTATACGGTGCGCACAAATTTTCTATGAAAAGTACTGGATTCATAGATTCATACGCGCGCGCGCGCGCGTGTGTGTGTGTGGCGTAATTCTTTCAATTTTTCTTTACATTAAATGACTCGCGTTAAGTTCATAAAATAATTCATTTGCGGCAAAGGTGTTTTATTTTCTAACGGCATTATCCGAATATCAGTGGTCGGACGTGCATCGTAATTGTAAACTCTAATATCCTTCGAAAATAAAAAATACCGTAAAAGTGTTTTGTAATAGACAGAGGGAATGGTTTTTTACATAATTACTGTTTCTAGGAGAAACCAATGGTACTTTCAGTGGCAAATGGTTGGCAATCCTGACTCTACACACAGTATTACGTTTAACAAATCTTTGGTTAAAATGATAGAAGTTTGTTGGTTCAAAACCAGAGCGCTCCACAGCACGACATACTCCATTTTGTTTTACTGTCTGTCGCACAGTACCCATTGTCAAAATAAATATAAAAATTTGACAAGTGTCTAAATTATAAAACATGCGCTGTTGACAAGAAACGCTGCTAGGGGATTGTTTTTTTTTTTTACTAGTGTCGACGATGAGACGAAAAATACAGAGTTCAAAAGCGAGATAATTAAATGCAAATTAGCCAGATATACGAACTGATGAAAAACAAAGAGAACTAGTGACATCCATGCATAATTCATACAATCTTCCCTTAGTAGCTATTCACGACAAAATCAACATATAAACAAAAACATATAGACAAAACAAAAGCCAACTAGATAAAGAAATTTCTACTCTATGAGTATGCCTGTTCGTGTCTCACATTTAATTCTACTTACTTTGCCTTTGAGCTTCCTGGATCTCTTCTTCTTCTTCTTCTTCTTCTTCTTCTTCTTCTTCTTCTTCTTCTTCTTCTTCTTCTTCTTCACTTTCGCCTAACTAGTTCTTTTTCATCATCATCGTCGTCTACAAGAGTATCGTCTTTGCTTCTGCATATGACCATGAACATATCGAATAGGTGATAAGAAAACTAACAGACGGGGGGAAAGGGAACAAAAGACGGAAATTATAGGTAAACATGGTAAAGGCGGAATATATGCGTAATACTGACTGACAACAAGATTTGATTTATTTAAGTGACAATGGACATATACGAATTTATATCTACCGGGACTGAAGATTACTTAAGACTTCCGGGAAATTTATATGAAGCCATTAAAAATAGAAATACGAAATACAGTGGAGACAGGAAATAAACGCACGGATTTTAGTGAATACTTGATTATTTACTTCAATTACAAACATGTGGACGGGCTTCAATTCTCTACAAAGTAAAGGTTATACTCATTTGCGAACTCTGTATGCTGTAGTGACATGAACATCCACACCCAAAACATCAAGACCCACTGGTAAAAAATGAAAAAAGCATGAGTCGACGGGTAGGAAGGATGCCGATGAGTTTCTTTGAAGGATGTCGGAATCTGTGTAACAATGTTATATGAACAAAATTAAATTTCTCTTATCAAAAAATGAAATAATTATTTTATTACCAAATTAGGGCGTCAAATTAATAATAATCATCATTCATCAATTATTATTATTATTATTATTAATATTATTATATAACTGTAATATTATTATTAATATATTGCATAATGTTATATAATCGTTGCGCTGTTATCATCATAATAAAATTATGTTTTTGAATCAACTAAAGTTACATACAACGGACTAAAATGGAACTCAATCATCCGGATGGGCCCGCCTTAGTAAGTCTACTGTAAAACCCTCTTAACAATAGATGCACCTTTTTAGTGGACATAAAAATAACCTTTCTTGAAGTGAAGGGTACAAACAGGCAAGCGAACGATGACGGCCCCGTCCAGTACCGACAACCCCCAAAAAGAAATAAAAAAACGGACACAAAACACAATAGAAGCGACGCTGCTTACATGTCTGATGTGTTCTCAATAAAAGTACGAAGGGAACCACTCTTGAATGGAGGCGAACTGTGGGAATTTCCATGAGATAATGGACACTTCTGTCTAAAAACTGATCTAAGAATGAACGTGCGGACGTGTGTGAATGGTTGTCAATGCACAATTTGAGGAAAGAGTAAGAATCCGTGAAGACCTGGACAACGGTAGGCCAAAGTCTATTAGCAGGCAACTTCGTAGACAAGAAACATTAACAGAATGGCAGAGAAGATGGGAGACTTCCTTGAAGGGAAGAACAACTTTTGAGTACTTCCCTAATATACATCATCGAATGGAAGTCCATCTGAATACAAACCATTACGCCACGCAGTTTTTGCCTGCCCACGGAAATTTTAAGGCCAGGTTGCACCAATTTAGACTTGCAGCAGACCCTTGGTGCGAGGTACGTGGAGAAGGTGTTAAGGAAACTGCGTGGCATGTGTTTGCAGAGTGTCCTGCCTTTCGCGAGGATCGAACGGAAATCGAGGAAAAACGGAGTGAGCTGGCTGGACGAGACCGCAGGCAAGTCTGCGGTTGGAACGCAGCGAACTTCCAGATCTTCACGAGAGTTGCTCGAGAAGTTGGAAGAACAAAAGAGGGTAGAGGGATAGGGAATCGTCACGAATGAAGAGGTTAAGAATATATGGGGGGGGGACAGTAAAGAAGCTCGGTGGATCGAGACTCTTTTGGACGTCTTAGCTTGAGACGACATGTTAGTCACTGGAGCCTGGAGTCAGAAGCCTTGGGTAATACGTCTTCGTGACGTGCGAGCCCGAGGGGTGGTGGTGGTTTCTGTGGGGCTTCGGCCCCAACCATCTGTCAATGCACAATTACAAAAACAGATCCTGTGCCCAACACCAAGACGAGATAGATAAAAAGCTTTGATAAGACTGTGGGGTAGATAAGACGCGGCGACAGCAACTCCAGATATCATTAAAAACTTGGATTTCGTTGTCCATGACGTGTCCGTTACTTAACTAAATATCACTATAGTATTGACGACTCGGAACACTAAGTTTTTTATAAGTAAAAACGTAAAGTTTTACCTTACAGCCTAAATCGGCTTTCACCTATAGAAGGCTTCATCAGAGGCTGTCGTAGGTAGCGCTGTTCGTCTTGTTGTTGGCGACGGGATAGTTTTTCGAAAGATCGAAGCTGTGTGTGTGTGTGTGGTGAGATGTGTTCGAATAATGCGTGCGATTTGAATTGTGTCTGTTCGTTTAGGATGTCGTTTTTATTTGTTTTTGCGTGTTTGTATATTTCTAATTGTTCTAGAGTGTCTAGTTTTCGGCCTTTTGTGTGTACGTGTAGAATGTTTATGTTATTGTCGATGTTTTTATATGTGTGGTTTGCTTCAATGAGGTGGTTTGCAAAGGTGGATTCTGTAGTGGTGTGGAGTGCTTTTGTGTGTTCAATGTATCTCTGTTTGAAGCTACGTCCTGTCTGCTTCAAACAGAGATACATTGAACACACAAAAGCACTCCACACCACTACAGAATCTACCTTTGCAAACCACCTCATTGAAGCAAACCACACATATAAAAACATCGACAATAACATGAACATTCTACACGTACACACAAAAGGCCGAAAACTAGACACTCTAGAACAATTAGAAATATACAAACACGCAAAAACAAATAAAAACGACATCCTAAACGAACAGACACAATTCAAATCGTACGCAAATCGTGATTCTGTCCATTTTTTTTCAAAACCCGCATGACACGTAAAGGGTTTTGGGTATGTCTCATCATACCCAAAACAGATAGACAGACACATACCAAACGGTCGAATTTTGCTCCCTTCGCTCGTTCAACAAGCGGGGTAATTTTGTTGCTGCCTGGGCCGTGTGTTTGCTGAAGACAACACGTATATAAGAATAATAAAAGAGTAGCACTTGTTGAGCGAGCTTTTCAGAATAAAAAACAATAAAAATAAATAAGAATATAATATATTTAGAAGCTACGACGACTTCTGTTTGAAATGAAACCTACTACACCGAAACGGAATATCCGCTGTTAGGTGTCTGCCCTGCCTGAATTACAGTTGTGTAAAGCGCCATGGCTCTGACTCTCCCATTAGTTCCGACACGCACATAGTACAACTGATTAAGAGCAAATCGATAGTTGTCGTTTTTCCTTTTGATTGAGTCGAGTGGTAAAATCTGGTACACGCTTTATTAGTCCACTTAATGCAATTTATTAGCGATAAGATAACGTACGAAGGGGGTTGTGGTGTAACATGGACAAGCACTCGAACAGTACTGACAAAATCCAATACAGCCCGTCTGTTGTCGATTGGTCGCGTCGTGGTCCGTTACATACCGGTACCCATACAAGTTGAACAAGTTATTTTGTGTGCTCGTGTTATTATCCGACCGTATTGTGAGTATATGTGAGTGCATATTTGACCACACTGTGAGTGTATTCTCGTCACTGTTTTAATCCACAATGAACTTGTTACATATTCATATTTCTTTTACTAATTTTATTTCTTTTTTACTTATTTTCTTTGCATTTTATTTACTTTATTTATTTTTTTTGTTCACATCCTCTATCCGCGCAAGTATTAATTAAATACCGGTATAATAAATTATAAATACATATCCTAACAAATTACACTATTTATGCCATTTTAATAATGTAATATATCAATAATGATATACATAATCCTGAAATTAGTAGTGATCGTCAATCGATACATGTTTAGCGAGGACGGTCAGTAAGTACAGACACAATTTTTATACTATTTGTGTCGACGTTTCGACAATGTTTATTGACGTTTTAAATGTGTTAGGAGATGCTCCACCTTCAAAAACAATGGTTTGTAAGTAAACATTCGAGTTTTATCGTGATCGTACGAGCACTGTAAATGGTCCTCGCGTGGACGTCCAAAAAGTTCGACAACTCAAAATGCGGACTCAACTTGCACAAATTTTTTTCACACCAAATTCTTCACTTAAAATATGATACACAGGCTCGTGTGAAATGTCTGTAATCTCAACAATGTAATCCACTCTAAATCGCCGGTCTTCCAATACTATGTACGAAATTTTGTAAACGATTTCAGAAGTTGTGCACACTTTTTGGGCGTCCACTGCGGAAATCATCTTCAGTGTTCGTACGACCACGTTTAAACTCGAGTGCCAACTTACAAGCCATTACTTTTAAGGGCTCAGTATCTCCTAGCAAATTTACCATTTTTTTGTGAATTTCCATTGGCACTAGACATTTTTCAACAAACAATTCAATCACAGCACGATGTTTGATTTTGTGCACTTTTCAAAACACGCACGACACGTAAATTTCAAACCGCCGGTAAACAATGGACAAATTGTCAGATAGATTTGATAATTAATGTGTTGACGAAATATATGATTCTTATAGCACATTAAAAATTGTAGTTCTAGCGCAAAGCTATAGACCTCGCTCCAAAAACATTTCAACTATCCTCGTAATTAATTTTAATAAATACGTGTAGTCATTACTCAGTTACACTTATTCACCATTATCATCATCATCCTCTGCAACGATTAAATCAAGGATGGTTTGTTCCGGTATCAAACAGGCAAAGTCTAGAACTGGTCACTCCAGCGCTTCCTCGGACGTCCCACACCTCTCCGTCCCTTCGGCTTATATTTCCATAGTCACACTTATTGTTTTCATTTTTATTTTTCGTCTGTGTGTATCTGATGCTCTGACGACACTTTATTTTTATTTTTTGCCGATCCATATTTTATTCTCTGACGAGACTGGAATTAAGAATCTCCCAGATTTTAGACCAAAAGTCTACAAAAAAAACGAGCTCTTATTTTTAAATGTTGTATTTAAAAATTCGAATAAACGGATAATTTGAAGTCCTGGTCCCAGTTATACTGTCAACTCTCCATTGTACAGTATAAATCGAGTGGTTAGTGGTGGTAAAACTACCCAAGTCACAGTTTTAATGATGCTACAATATGTTTCAAAAATAACATTTTTTTATTCATTTCTATTTTATTTTATTTTTTTTAAGGGGATATGGCACTGAAAGACCAAAAAATTCAAAATTTTCATTTTTTTTATTTATTTTTTTTTAATCTATGGAATGTTAGGAAACAAGGAAATGTTGATGAAACATGTTTCTGAAGGTAGTAAGTGTCATATTTTTATAGATTTTTTGAACCGTACCAAAATGCGAAATTGGCGGTTGGCGAGTAATTTGTTCAGTAATGAACACAATATTAGGCTATACACTACTAAACTCTGCTCTAAGTATGTTATTATATTGAACTACATGTATATATATGTACATACTGATTATTAGCCACTAACCAAGTCATCATTGCAACTATAATCAGCTGACATGAACAACAAAATACAAAAACAGTCAGCTGATGTCCTGTTGCTTGTAAACAGTGAGTGAGTATATCATTATCGTGTTTAAGTATTATATTAAGTGTTATAAGTATGGGTAGACCATCCAAAAAAAGACAAAACATCAAACAAAAGAATGTAAGTAATATAAATAAGCGGTATATCCAGTTTCTCCAGTTTTTCAATTTACCAGGCCTAGGCCTAAATGCTTATTATGACATAAAAAAATGTAAAATATACATAAGACCCTTATAAAAATTTAAAATTTTAGAGTACATGTCAAACTTATAAATAAACTAATGTTAAAATTTGTAAAAAATTTTTTATTGGTCTATAGATCTCAATACCTTGTCAAATTCAACAAGGTAACTCAACGCGTTATTTCCGCAAATCAGTTTTTTCATGTTTTTTAATATTCAAATTGATATAACTCAAAAACTACTAATGTTACAGGGTTCAAATTTTTACCATTAACTCTTGGGTATTTGACCTAAATATTTAGATAGAATTATGTATGTCACGTTATTAGAAACTGAGATAATTTTTTTTTTAAACCTAAAGATTTTTTAAAAACAACTTTTAATTGTCTGTATAAAATCCAAATATTAAGCTACAATTATAATTCTACCTAACTTTTTAGAGGATATCCTTACCTATAAAATGGCACTTTGTTCATGAAAATCCAATTGTTAGAACAGAGTTATATCAAAATTTTATATATTACATAGATTTTTCAAAAAAAAATTCGGACTGTATGTACTAATGAGAAAAAAAAACTTTTGTTCCACTTATGGTCATTTTTTATGACTATAAAACAGATAAAGGTAGTCTGAAATGTCTAATATGTTTAATATAGAAGTTAGCATTTTCAGTGCCATGTCCCCTTAACAGCTATGTAATCAATAAAACAACTCTATTAATAATAAAAATTAACCTTCACAATCAGTTTTATGGTTTATCACTGCACTCACTTGAAAAGCTTTCATTTCAGTTTTCAGTAAATTCCCCAAGAATGGACTTCGGTAGATTTACCAATAACCCCACGAAATGTTCTTTATTATCATCGCTCTGACAAACTGACAATTACAAATTATAAGGTTTCGGACGTTGGCACTCGTAAGTTAAAATTAAGAAACACGACGTTTCGATCTCTATAGAATCACTGGTCTTCAAGTGAACATAAAATTAATAGAAAGATAAATCTATCACTAACAAATAGATATCGCCAAAACTCCAAATCTTAGTTAAACAAATATAGTGCTAAATAATAATAAAACAGTACTCACCATTCCAGCAAAGAAGAAGTACTCCTGCGGTTGTAACGTAAACCATAGGAGGAATCCTTCTTTGCTAGAATGATGAGTACTGTTTATTTTTATTTATTTTTTTTTTTACACGAACAGGCCAGCCGTGGACCACGCGAATATAATTTCCTTTTCTTCTCCTGCCAGAAGGCTCTCATTCGCACACTATGCGCCGCCTTCCTTTTCACTATCCACCCCTTTCTCGTCTTCTTCTTACTGCAGAGAACCTCGAGATTTTGAATTTTCTTTCTGTATGTATTTCTATCCACACAGTCGTTCAAACAGATACCCAGTTTCATCATTTCCTCCTTGAGTTGTTTGGTGTATCCGTGCAGACTGGAAAGTTGCCAAATATAGTTGAAAATTTTGTTATTAAATCAGGACCGATCCATCAGAACCATATGTCCAAGGAATCTCCTTCGGAAAGCCGTTTCCAGATCTTCCAGATCCCTGTACATCTCTCTTCTTTGCGTCTATGCCCATACCCATCTTCGGTTTTCTTGGGGCCATAAATTTTCCGAAGAATTCTTTGTTCAATTTTGAAAAGAGGTCCCAAATTTTGAAAGCACATTGTTTCCACTACATACATCATCACCGGCCTGATTACAGTGATATAATGGCGGACTTTCGCACTTCTGGAAAGGTTTTTCTTTCCGTACAGTTTCCGGGTTAGAGTAAAAGCCTTTGCTAATTCGAGTTTCCTTATCTTAAAGGATTTTTTGTCCGAGGCGTTGTATTGTTTTATTATTTTTTAGCACTATATTTCAATCTATTCGTGTTTTACGTACCGAGTCACTTTATGGTTAATATAATTAAATTACCTTATTTAATAGGTCCACCTTAGTGACACTAGCTTCTTTCGTTCAATGACGCGTTTCGGGATGAAATCCCGTCTTCAGATACACAATATCAATCAAAACGTAAATGTATACCACATTTTGTGGTTATGTCATAATTTAAAATGTTTAAAATCTTTTAAATAAAATATACAAAACGTAACAACTGAATCGCTCGGAGCGCTCGCATGCATGCACGCTGTACCGCGATTTCCTTACGACTGGCTATAATTATCATTCAACCGTATAGCAATGTCAAACAGGTTATTAGATCCGAAGTTCATTTGATCATTTGATATATTATTTTTGGTTGTTGCGTTTTTTGTAGCTTTATATATTTCGAACTCCTCTAGGCTATCCATTAATTTACCCTTCTTGCAAGTATGTAACGCTACGAAATTGTTTTCGAAACTAGTATAATTATGACCTTTTGTTATTAAATGTTGTGCAAAACTGGAATTATTATTATTTGTTTTAGGAATATGCTCTAAAAATCTTGTATAAAAATCTCTGCCGGATTGGCCGATGTAGAATGCTGCACAATTATCGCATTTTATTTTATAGACTCCTGATTTATTTTTTAAAGGAATATTTATTTTAGTTTTGAAAATTTTTTTTTTTTTAATTATTACAGGTTTTGAATGAAATAGTATATCCTTTACTTTTAAAAACAGATTTTAAAATATTTGGCATCAAACCAGTATAATTAGCTGAAATGAATTTTTTATGTTTTTTATTATGTTGGTTAATAATGTTGGTATTTTTATTTTCTAAACGTTTTTTATGTTTCATTATCATTCTATCAATTATTACTGGCCTGTAACCATTATTTAGAGCTATTTGTTTTATAATATTTACTTTTTGATCATAGTCTTCGTTATTAAGGGGAACACAAAGTAATCTGTCATAAAGCTGTTAAATGCAGCCATTTTTTGGGCTGGAGGATGAAATGACTTAGCATGTATAACCGTATCTGTGCATGTGTGCTTTCTGTATATTTTGTATTCAGGTCATTACCTGAAATACAAATACAGGATCATTATCCTGGATCTAACCATAACAAATAACCATAACAAATGCGATAATTTTGCAGCACTATATTTGTTTAACTAAATTTGGAGTGTTGACGATATCTACCTATTTGTTAGCGATAGATTTATCTTCGTATTAATTTTTTGTTCTCCTGAAGACGACCTTTGATTCTACAGAGGTCGAAACGTTGTGTTTCTTAATTTTTTACTTACGATGGCCAATATCCGAAAGCTTACAATTTGTAATGAGTATATTGCACAATCGATTAGTAATAATTTTAACAATCGCATTAATGACCAAGTTGACAATATTTGCTTAACACTATTCCAATATCAGTGGCGTGGCGTGGGCACATAACACCTGTTGCCGGTTGTAATAGGTCTAAAACTTGAACTAAAAATTAATTCGAAATGTTTCTTGTACCAAGTGTTCTTTTTAGAGCATTTTCTATCATTCGCTGGGTGAAGAAGAGGGTCCCGGTGCAACGCGGTCTGACTATCATTATAGTCTACTTACACAAAATAAATCACAACACAAATAATCGAATTAAAAATAATAAAGACAAACAGAGAAACACATTATGACTAAACGAACAAAACACAAATAGGTACGTAGTATCTGCTGCACGCCAGTTCCGAAAACGAAGATAGCTGCTAATTGAGCGTTTTGCCGGTTTATACAGCGGCAACACATTGGGTCGACGAATGTGTCCCCCCCCCTCACCGGTCAGTACAGTGACAACTACTACGAGGTCAACGACTGTACGTAGTAAAGCATTACCGATGTCTGAGCCGGCAACACAAGATGGTGCAAGTGCCCAGCGGTTCGAAAGCAATGCTACGTTTGGTCGACGAATGTGTCCCCCCCCTCTCCGGTCAGTACAGTGACAACTACTACGAGGTCAACGACTGTACGTAGTAAAGCATTACCGATGTCTGAGCCGGCAACACAAGATGGTGCAAGTGCCCAGCGGTTCGAAAGCAATGCTACGTTTGGTCGACGAATGTGTCCCCCCCCCTCTCCGGTCAGTACAGTGACAACTACTACGAGGTCAACGACTGTACGTAGTAAAACATTACCGATGTCTGAGCCGGCAACACAAGATGGTGCAAGTGCCCAGCGGTTCGAAAGCAATGCTACGTTTGGTCGACGAATGTGTCCCCCCCCCTCTCCGGTCAGTACAGTGACAACTACTACGAGGTCAACGACTGTACGTAGTAAAACATTACCGATGTCTGAGGCGGCAACACAAGATGGTGCAAGTGCCCAGCGGTTCGAAAGCAATGCTACGTTTGGTCGACGAATGTGTCCCCCCCCCTCTCCGGTCAGTACAGTGACAACTACTACGAGGTCAACGACTGTACGTAGTAAAACATTACCGATGTCTGAGGCGGCAACACAAGATGGTGCAAGTGCCCAGCGGTTCGAAAGCAATGCTACGTTTGGTCGACGAATGTGTCCCCCCCCCTCCCCGGTCAGTACAGTGACAACTACTACGAGGTCAACGACTGTACGTAGTAAAACATTACCGATGTCTGAGGCGGCAACACAAGATGGTGCAAGTGCCCAGCGGTTCGAAAGCAATGCTACGTTTGGTCGACGAATGTGTCCCCCCCCTCTCCGGTCAGTACAGTGACAACTACTACGAGGTCAACGACTGTACGCAGTAAAACATTACCGATGTCTGAGCC